>JAWPHD010007563.1:0-127339 GCA_037043455.1 Cyrtodaria siliqua | reverse complement strand
CTTATAGATATGAATGTTGAATATGAATACATATATATTATAGGGAAAACAGATCTATATTCAAATTGCAAACATGTGAAATACAATAGATTCTGTATATGGAGTATGTAGTCTTCATATAAAGGAAGCGTGACGATGGGATAGTCTGCCTCTACCACAAACAAAATCGACCGTCATATATGGCCTGACAGGTGCTAAGCAATTCACTTAAACCATCATTGAAACAAACAAATCAAGAAATAAAGAATCATCACAATCATCAGTATCCACCAGCCATAACCACCATTATCATTAACCAACGTTAATCACCACCATCACTCATCACTTATCACCATCCATCATCATTATAACATTTCATGTCTACAGTTTTATCAGGTTCCCCCCACCACCAAAAAAATAAAAGAAATATATATTTATGATATCATTGGCATCTCACTTATGATGATTGATAAAGCTAATAATGATGGTGATGATTGATGGGGATGATTAATGGGGATGATTATAGATGTTGGTTAATGCTGATGAGTGATGTTGAAAAATGGTGATTAATGTGATTAGATGTGATGAGTATTGATCTTGGTTAATGACGATGATTGGTGGTGAATGATAATGATGCATATTGTCTTGGTTTAGGACGATGATGATGGTAACTGGTGATGAGTATTGATCTTGATTAATGACGATGATGATTGATGGTGATTGATAAAGATGAATATTTGTCTTGGTTTAGGATGATGATGATCATCACTGGTGATGAGTATTGATGTTCGTTAATGACGATTATGATTGATTGTGATTGATAATGATGAATATTTGTCTTGGTTTAGGATGTTGATGATGATCACTGGTGATGAGTATTGATGTTCGTTAATGACGATTATGATTGATGATGATTGATGATGATTGATAATAATGAATATTGGTCCTGGTTTAGGATGATGATGATTGGTAGTGATGATTATTGATGTGTGTTAATGATAATGATGACACGGGCTGAATATATACATACATGGCAATTGTATTAAATAGTTATGTTTCTGATAAAACACGTGCTTTTGAGAAATTTATATATATTATTTTAACAAATATTTTAAGGAAATCTATTTCACAAAGACTTATATCTCTTCATATAAAATCCCATATATTTAACAACCTGTAACCGTAAATATGCATCCGTAACAACTCAATAAAGGCTTTCATTTCACGCATACGGTCGGACACGCTCGTTAATTACTGACCATTGTATGAGCCTGAGTAAACTGAATTGTCTGTTTGGCAAAATCACAGCTTTAAGTACCTCTCGCATCTTCGTGAGTATTTAATTATGAAGTGCAAAGCTGTTGTGGCGTGTTTGCGGCTGGGATGGGGTACACATATTCCAAACTTGGCTTGTTTGGTTTATTCACATTGTATCTCTGATTGAGCCATTCATACATGTATCTGATTGGCCTTCAGTGAATTTGCGGAGTATATATATACCATACTTATCTTGTTTGACAACTATTCTACCTTGTTGGTCAGATAGATTATCATCGGAAGATCACCGCATCATCACCGAGTTTGAAGATTATCGATCACAGCCATACACCATCAAGTTCTGTCAAAGTCAAATTATGGGGATGGGGAATTTTGACATGTACGCTCAGCTGTACGATGCGCAGCGTCGTTTCCAACGTGCCTGCGACCAGATCAACCTACTCAACGAGAAGATGGAGTACCTCAACAACCGCTACAAGATCGCGAGTGACGAAGACCAGAAATCCTTCCGCTACACGCTACGCATGCGCATTCTCGTCGTGGAGGGGATGCTGAAGACATTCTGCCACTACGCCTGCATGAAGAAGAACGAGGTTATGGATCTCCGCTGTAAGCTCTATGGCGGAAATCCCGACGATGACTCTTTCGGAGAACATGATAGCGACTTAGATTGAGAACCAAAAGAGATATATTCTGGCAAGTCTTCGGTCATCTACGGAAAAATGATCGTCTGTCTGTGAATTTCGCTAAAGCCTATTGGGTGTGCATACCCACCTAAACCGCCCTTAAATACGAGAGCTAACACAACTACCTCGAAATGGGTACCTCCAAATTGTCAAATTGTGTTTGTTGTTCATTTTCCTGTCCCAATTGTTCAAAGTCGCCCACTACACTTCAGTAGATTAATTGAAGTAAATAATTGTAAAATTCGTTCATAAGCGTGCGCATGCGCACGCACACGCACTGCTTTATGTAGATTTTTGTTTGTTTCAAATCAGTCAGCTTGTTAAACTTATAAGTCTTTATGTAGTTCAATCATCCCCCAACTTTGCTTGCAAATCACCCAAACACATATATCACCATAGCTGTGTCAGTATAACTGTACACCCAATGCATCGCACCGTACCAAATAACGGAAATATCTCGTATTTTCCGGAAAAACAGAACTGCTTAGTCAATTTCCGAAAAACGGAGCTGCGTCGTCTATTTCCGAACAACGGAACTGCCTCGTCGATTTCCGAAAAACGGAATGCCTCCTCGATTTCCGAACAACGGAATTTACAAGTCGATTTTCGAACAACGGAACAGAACAACGGAACTGCCTCGTCATTTCCGAACAGCGGTACTGCCTAGTCGATTTCCGAGACTTTCGCTAACGTCTATTGGGTGTGCATACCCACCTAAACCGCCCTTAAATAAGAGGGCTAACACAACTACCTCGAAATGGGTACCTCAAAATTGTCAAATTATGTTTGTTGTTCATTTTCCTGTCCCAATAGTTCAAAGTCGCCCACTACATTTCAGCAGATTAATTAAAGTAATTAATTGTATAATTCGTTCGTAAGCGTGCGCATGCGCACACACACGCACTGCTTAATGTAGATTTTTGTTTGTTTCAAATCAGTCAGCTTGTTAAAAAAGTCATGATGATTATCAATTTTTATCTATTTTGTTTTATGTAAGAATACACAAAAACAGCTCAAACACACGTGTACAGGTCTTTATTTACACAAAAACATCTACAGTCGAATACAAACAAAATGTTTCAAACGCATAGGTCTTTATTTAGTTCAAATTTGCGAGGGCATCTTTCGTCATTTGTTGTGGAGCATATGATTCTCGTATGTTGCCATTGTTACTGCATCGCTTGTCGTTTTCCACCATACTGTGATATTTGCCTTCCAAAATCAAAGTCGAATTATTCAGTTCCTAGTTCAAGGTTCCGATAGTTACAATTCGATGTGAATAATGATGAACCGGGAACCAACTATATGCATACTGGTATTTTAGGTAGCAGTCGGAACGATCATTTACGACAAATTAACACGTTTCCGCATCTTGTATATAAAGGAGCTTACATGGGAGACTGTTTAATGTTAAATTTATTAGACGGATTGAAGACACTTATATGATGCGACGCTCTGCAGAGAGTCATTTCAATTTCATCTGAAGATATTAATACATTCAATAATACATATGCACTAATGTGAGATTCTGTTAATTTCAAAAATACCACATAACTTATTTGCATGTATTCATGTAGCTGCTGTCGTATGACGTATATTGCTTCAGGTTTCATCGCACCGTACCAAATAACGGAAATATCTCGTATTTTTCTGAAAAACAGAACTGCTTAGTCGATTTCCTAACAACAGAACTGCCTCGTCGATTTCCGAACAACGGAACTGCCTCGTCGATTTCCGAAAAACAGAACTGCTTCATCGATTTCCGAAAAACAGAAATGCCTCATCGATTTCCGAACAACGGAACTTACTCGTCGATTTCCGAACAACAGAACTGCCTCGTCGATTTCCGAACAACAGAACTTACTCGTCGATTTCCGAACAACAGAACTGCCTCGTCGATTTCCGAACAACGGAACTGCCTCATCGATTTCCGAACAACGGAATTGCCTCCTCATCGATTTCCGAACAACAGAACTGCCTCGTCGATTTCCGAACAACAGAACTGCCTCGTCGATTTCCGAAAAACGGAACTGCCTCATCGATTTCTGAACAACGGAACTGCCTCATCGATTTCCGAACAACAGAACTTCCTCGTCGATTTCCGAAAAACAGAACCGCTTCATCGATTTCCGAAAAACAGAAATGCCTCATCGATTTCCGAACAACGGAACTGCCTCATCGATTTCCGAACAACAGAACTGCCTCGTCGATTTCCGAAAAACAGATCTGCCTCGTCGATTTCCGATCAACGGAACTGCCTCATCGATTTCTGAACAACAGAACTTACTCGTCGATTTCCGAACAACAGAACTGCCTCGTCGATTTCCGAACAACAGAACTTACTCGTCGATTTCCGAACAACAGAACTGCCTCGTCGATTTCCGAACAACGGAACTGCCTCATCGATTTCCGAACAACGGAATTGCCTCCTCATCGATTTCCGAACAACAGAACTGCCTCGTCGATTTCCGAACAACAGAACTGCCTCGTCGATTTCCGGAAAACGGAACTGCCTCATCGATTTCCGAACAACGGAACTGCCTCATCGATTTCCGAACAACGGAACTTCCTCGTCGATTTCCGAAAAACAGAACTGCCTCGTCGATTTCCGAACAACAGAACTGCCTCGTCGATTTCCGAAAAACGGAACTGCCGCATCGATTTCCGAACAACAGAACTGCCTCCTCGATTTCCGAACAACGGACCTGCCTCGTCGATTTCCTGACAACGGCACTCCGAGTCGATTTACGTACAACGGAACTGAACAACGGAACTGGCTCGTCGATTTCCGAACAGCGGAACTGCCAAGTCGATTCTGAACAAAGAACTGCATAGTGGATTTCCGAACAATGAAACTGAACAACGGAAAAGGCTCGTGGATTTCCGAACAATCTAACTGAACAACGGAACGGCCTTGTCGAGTTTCGAACAACGGAACTACGTAGTCGATTTTCAAGCGACGGTAATGTCTAGCCGATGTCCGTAATGTCCTATGTTTAATGGTTGCGGAAATCGACGAGGCAATTCTAATTTGACATCGAGACCGAGCCTAGATTTACACAGGGTTTGCGGGTGGCGATGAATATCTTCTTAGAAATATTAAAACTAACCCGCCAAATAACGGAAAATTACGCTTAAGATAAAGTTTATCAAAACTCTCTCCAGTTGTTCAGGTATTGTAGTAATGCATAATTTAAGTGCTGATTAAAAGTGTAGGTTTTTTTTTATGGGTTTTTAAAATACCTGTGATTGAATATGCGGGTAAAATGAATTATAGTTGGTAACTGTTAAATCGACGCACCAGTTTCGGGCTTTGCCCTGGCTGGTTAAAGCCGTTTATATTGTATCTATAGAGTCTGGATTCTCAAAATATGTAAGTTTTATATATACCTCATTAGCAGTAATATTAGAAATGGTCTACTATGTTGTGAACTTTGGCTGTTGTTTGCGGGATAGCATAACAAATGCCCATAAAACATCAAAATATTACATTTCCATCATAAAACATGTTGATTTAGGATATTGCGACTGAAATTTCATGTTTATGGATACAATTGTACTGTGAGTATATTTGCAAAAGTGAAGTTTCTTTTCTGCTATTTTGGGTGTGGTCACTTTCAGTGAAATATTAGAGGCTGAAAGCATCACATTGCTGGTCTTTTTTGTGTGTCTCTAAGATAGTTCTTTTAAAGAAGTTAGGTTTTATCATCCGTTCGGATATAGGAATAGGGGTTGTAGGCCAAAAGGCTAAAATGAAGGCCTATGAGAAATGTAATGTGGTATATGACCAGTTAGCATGATTCCCGGAATCCTTTTTAGAATTTCCCTCTCTCTGGGGCGGCTCTAAATAACATATTCCTTTGTACAACAATTCAGTTCAATTATTTCGTTAAAATATCTTGAAAATTATAACTCTTAACAGTAATTAAAAAACTTAGTAAAGAAAGTTTAGTCCGATATAAATTGGATGACCAATTCAATTTTAATTCTATACTCCGACATAACATTATTTGTATTTCAAAATGAATTACATCATTTCGATAAGGAACATTTCGAAATGTAACGGCACAAAAGTGATTCTCGACCGCAAATGTTCACTGATTTTGAAGAATGACAAGACGAATCTTTGTTCCGACAAATTTCACTGCATCACACACTTTCACAAGAACCGTTGGTTAGTTCAAGAACCGCTGGTCAGTTTATAATTGTTTCGGCCCCTATCATTTAGACAGATGAAATACCCGTCAAGCACTTGGTTGTCTTCCTTTTGATGTGTATTATGAACCGATTTTAATAAAAGTTGTACATGACTAGTTACCACATATATGTACGTTCGCATACTTAAAAACAATAAAACTGAAGAAAAAAACATTTCAAAATGAATATGTGCTTGATGACTGTGCAAGGAAAATAAACAGCAAACACAATTGTTGACAATTGATGGTAACTGTTAAATCGACGCACCAGTTTCGGGGTTTGCCCTGGTTTGCCCTGGATGGGTAAAGCCGTTTATATTGTATCTATAGAGTCTGGATTCTCAAAATATGTAAGTTTTATATATACCTCATCAGCAGTAGTATTAGAACTGGTCTACTACGTTGTGAACTTTGGCTGTTGGTGGCGGTATAGCATAACAAATCCCCATTAAACATCAAAACATTACATTTCCATCATAAAACATGTTGATTTAGGATATTTTGACTGAAATTTGCATTTTTATGGATACAATTGTACTGAGAGTATATTTGCAGAAAGTAAAGTTTCTTTACTGCCATTTTGGTGGTGGTCACTTTCAATGAAATATTAGAGGCTGAAAGCAGCACATTACTGGTCATTTGTGGGTGTCTCTAAGATAGTTCTTTAAAAAAGTTTTATCATCCGTTCGGATATAATAATAAGGCTTTTAGGCCAAAAGGCTATAATGGAGGCCTATGGGAAATGCAATGTGGTATATGACCAGTTAGTTATTTCGTTAAAATATCTTGAAAATTATAATTCTAAACGGAGGAAGTAATTTAAAAAGTTAGTAAAGAAAGTTTCAGGCCGATATAAATTGGATGACAAATTAAATTTTAATTCTATACTCCGACATAACATTATTTATATTTCAAAATGAATTACATCATTTCGATAAGGAACAATTCGAAATGTCACGGCACAAAAGTGATTTTCGACCGCAGATGTTCCCTGCTTTTGAAGTTAATTACAAAGATAACGTTGCTAAGAGTACGACAATACGAATCTTTGTTCCGTCAAATTTCATTGGATCACACATTTTCACAAGAACCGCAGATCTTCGGCCCCTATCAGTTAGTAAGATAAAATACCTGTCAAGCACGTGGTGGTCTTCCATTTGATGTGTATTATAAACCGATTTGAATAAAATTTGTACATGACTTGTAACCACATACATGACTAGTTAACACATACATGACTAGTTGCCACATACATGACTAGCTACCACATACATGGCTAGTTACCACATACATGACTAGATACCACATACATGACTAGTTACCATTGACTAGTTACCACATACATGACTAGTTACCACTTACATGACTAGTTACCACATACATGACTAGTTACCACATACATGACTAGTTACCTCTTACATGACTAGTTACCACATACATGACTAGTTACCACATACAAGACTAGTTACCACATACATGACTAGTTGCCAAATACATGACTAGTTACCACATACATGGCTAGTTACTACATACATGACTAGTTACCACATACATGACTAGTTACCATTGACTAGTTACCACATACATGACTAGTTACCACATACATGACCAGTTAAAACATACATGACTAGTTACCACTTACATGACTAGTTACCACTTACATGACTAGTAACCATTGACTAGTTACCACATACATGACTAGTTACCACATACATGACTAGTTACCACACACATGACTAGTTACCACATACATGACTAGTTACCATTCACTAGTTACCACATACATGACTAGTTACCATTGACTAGTTACCACATACATGACTAGTTACCACTTACATGACTAGATACCATTGACTAGTTACCACATAATGACTAGTTACCACTTACATGACTAGTTACCTCATACATGACTAGTTACCACTTACATGACTAGTTACCATTGACTAGTTACCACATACATGACTAGTTACCATATACATGACTAGTTACCACATACATGACTAGTTACCTCATACATGACTAGTTACCACTAACATGACTAGATACCATTGACTAGTTACCACATAATGACTAGTTACCACATACATGACTAGTTACCTCATACATGACTAGTGACCACTTACATGACTAGTAACCATTGACTAGTTACCACATACATGACTAGTTACCACATACATGACTAGTTACCTCATACATGACTAGTTATCACATACGTGACTAGTTACCTCATACATGCGTAGTTACCACATACATGACTAGTTACCACATACATGACTAGTTACCTCATACATGACTAGTGACCACTTATATGACTAGTAATCATTGACTAGTTACCACATACATGACTAGTTACCACATACATGACTAGTTACCACATACATGACTAGTTACCTCATACATGACTAGTTACCACTTACATGATTAGTAACCATTGACTAGTTACCACGCACATTGACTAGTTACCACATACATGACTAGTTACCATTGACTAGTTACCACATACATGACTAGTTACCACATACATGACTAGTTAGCATTGACTAGTTACCACATACATGACTAGATACATGACTAGTTACCACATACATGACTAGTTACCACATACATGACTAGTTACCTCATACATGACTAGTTACCACTTACATGACTAGTAACCATTGACTAGTTACCACATACATGACTAGTTACCACTTACATGACTAGTTACCACATACATGACTAGTTACCACTTACATGACTAGTTACCACATACATGTACGTTCGCATACTTAAAAACAATAAAACTGAAGAAAGAAACATTTCAAAATGAATTAGTTCATGTGCTTGACGACTGTGCAAGGAAAATAAACAGCAAACACAATTGTTGACAATTTTGAGGTACCTCTTCCGAGGTTATTGTGTTTGCCCTCTCTTTTGTAGGATTTGTTTTACGTTGGTGTGCACAAAGAAAGACTTTAGGGAAAGTCTCGGACAGAAGATCATGTTTTAGCAGATGAACTGTTTTGGACATCTCTTCTGGACTTGCTCAGTCGCTGTCAGATTCTCCAAAAGAGTCGTTGCCCATTCCGTTGTAGACAATTTCTCCATCGTCGGGATTTTCGCCATACAGCTTACAGCGGAGATCCAGAACCTCGTTCTTCTTGATGCAGGCGTAGTGGCAGTATGTCTTCAGTGTCCTCTCTACGACGAGAATGCGCATGCGTAGCGTGTAACGGAAGGACTTCTGGTCTTCCACACGTGCGTTGATGTAGCGCCGGTTAAGGTATTCCATCTTCTCGTTGAGTAAATTGACTTGGTCGCAAGCACGTTGGAATCGTCGCTATGCCTCGTACAGCTGAGCGTACATGTCAAATTTCTCCATCCCCATAATATAACTAATTTTGACGCAAATTGTTCTGTTCTCTTCTGACGGATATCTGTTCTGTTCTGATAATACTCTGACCAACAAGGTAGAATGGTTGTCAAGCAAGATAACTACGGTATATATACTGTAGGACGGTACGTGTATGAATAACAAAATCAGAGAAGCAATCTGAATGAACGAAACAAGTTAAGCTTAAACTATTTGTATGGCAACCCATCTGCAAACATGCCACAACAGCCTTTCATGTCATAATTAATTACTCGCTAGGCTGCGAAAAGTTATTAAAGCTGTTGACGCTCGAGATGAGTCAAACAGGTTGTACAATACAATACAATACAATATCTTTTATTCACTCAATTCACATTTACATGAATATATGAGGTATGTATAACAACATTTAAATCATCATCGAGGCTCATAAGTATAATAGAAGACAGATATTATAGATATAATATGACGTGGTTAATTACAAAAGAGTAATGCAGTTTGGTAATAGCTGGGAGAAGAAATGGCCTCCCAGGTAGTCCTCATTTATCATATAACTAAAGATCTGTTTTGTTTACACATATATGGGAGAGTTCTTCATTTATTTGTTGGCAATTGCATGGCAAAAATAATATCGAAACCAATACATATGATAATTAAACAAAATCAAACAGTATTACATTACAACATGAATATTATCTATTTGACTCTTTGCATGATGTTTTTAATAAATTCACACAATTTTCTAAACTCTGAATTATTTTTGGTGTTTATTAATTTATCAAATTTGTATACATTGGGTCTTTTAAAATATTCTGGACTGATATATTTACTACGTTGAGTTTTGAATTCGCGGCATACAAACAGATAATGGAACTCATCTCCTATATCCGTTTTGCAAAGCTGGCATATTCTACGATTATACGGAGTTTTATTCCAATTGCCAGTTTCAACTGGTAACCTGTGATTTCTTGTTCTGAATTTGGTTATATATTTTAACAAACAATATGGTGCGTTGGTAAGATAGTTTTCAAAGCAAAACTTATGTTTAAATAAACGATAGGAGGTACTGTTGCTCGAATTCATTACTTTAGAATACCACTCATTTAAGAATAAATCTTTGAGTTTTTGATTTACTGAACACTTTAACCATTTAGTGTTGGGAAAGGTCTGCGAATCCCATACTCCACTTAGGCCACATTTAATCAGTATGTCTCTGATCTGGTTTAGCCACTGAAAGTTTCTTTTTGCAATAGTTGATGCGCTATATTTGAAATGGCTGCGTAGTATTTCATACATTAAGTTTGAAAGTTTAGCTCTTTCTGGATTGTTAATTTTAGCCCAAAACGAAATTACTCTAGTATGAATATCTACTGATACTGGAAATACCCCTGTTTCCCCGTATAACATATAATTTGCAGTAGATTTCTTTAGATTCAAAATATGCTTTAGAAACTTCAATTGTACCCTGTCAATTACATCAAGATTTCCATACCCCCATATTTCGCTGCCATATAAAAGAATGGGTTTAATTGTTTTATCGAATAAATCTATTTGCAAGTCTATTGGTAATGACAAATGTCTAGCTTTTTTGAGTAGACTGTATAGAGCTCTAGTAGCCTGATTAGCAATATGTTTCTTTGGCAAATAAAAAGAACCACTTCTACTAAAATATATACCTAGATACTTATATTCTGTTACAATATCAATTGAATCACCATTAAACGTAAACTTATAATTAGATTGTCTACCTTTTGAGAAAACCAGCACTTTAGATTTATCTATGTTTACTGTAAGTTTCCATTCATCACAATACAATTTATAAACATTCAATGCATTCTGTAAATCTTTCTCACTTTCACACACAATAACTGTATCATCAGCATATAATAAAACAAACAATTTAAAAAACATGTTTACTTGATCAAGTGCATGAGGTTGGCAGTATGTACCATCAACAATATTACTATTGCGCAGAAAATCGTGTAGATCGTTTAGATATAGTGAAAACAAAATTGGCGAAAGATTTTCACCTTGCCGTACTCCTATATTAGATGGGAAATAATCGGAATGTGTTCCATTTACAGTTACACATGATTTTATATTACTATACATACTTTTAATTAAAACAAAACATTTTCCTGTTATTTCGTGTCTTGATAGTTTATACCATAACGCTGCTCTCCATACTTTGTCGAAAGCTTGTTTCAAATCTATAAAAGCACAAAATAGTTTCTTTTTATTGTTATTTAATATTTGTATAAGGCTGTGTAAAATAAACATATTATCGGTTGTAGAAAAATCTTTCCTAAATCCTGCTTGATGTTCAGTTATTACATCATGCGTATCTAAAAACGTCTGTAGACGTATATTTATAATTGTTGTAAATAGTTTTCCGAAGCAACTTAACAATGTGATTGGTCTATAATTGCTGGGATCAAACGAATGCCCCTTATTTTTAAAAATAGGATTAATAATTCCTATAGTCCAATCTTCTGGCACTATGCCTGTATCGGACTGTTATATTCAGACAATGGCCGGTAATTAGTATGTCAGTCGACATGCGTAAATAAAAGCCTTTGTTGAGTTATTACGGATGCCATATTTGACGGTTACAAGTTCTTATAGATATATGTATGTTAAATATGAATACATATATATTATTAGGAAAACATATACATGTATATATTAAATACACATCATTCAAAGAAACAAAGAAATAAATAAACAATCATTATATCATCAGTACCCTTATCCACCAGCCATAACCACCATTATCATTAACTAAAGTTAATCACCGTCATCACTCATCATTTATCACCATCCATCATCATTATAACATTTCATGTCTGCAGTTTTATCACAAACATGTTCCCCCAAAAACATTTATGATATCAGAACAGATTCTTTATTTACATCTCAGGTTACATACATGCATGATTACAAACATACAAGAGCAACAACATGAGCACAAATGTAGCATATAAATATTATTTACAGTGGGAAGTGGTGATAACATAGTATGTACAGTTTTAATGCGTGAAAATAGTTTATCTATATTTGTTGTTTAAATTCTTCAACCAAAGGTATATGGTTTTCATTTTAGATCTTTATCAGTTTAACAGGGGGAATAAAGTTGTTTATAATTAAATAGATATTTACGTGTTGGTTCACAAGATTCACATATAGTCTGTTATATAAGGGAGAAGACTCGTCACACCTGATAAGGGAGTATACTCCTTCGCCACTAGTGCAACGCCCAGACGAGTTCCCTCCCCTATCTAATATAATCGTACGTATAATATCTATACATTTTTATTTTGATTATTATTACTGTTTTTGTGTTGTTGTTTTTTGTTTTCTTACCAAGTTTCACATCATTAATTGGCGATTTCCGTACACATGCTTAAATAAAAAAGTAAAACCGAACATGAAACATTATAAATACACATATTATATAATGGACCTTTTTTTTAACGAGTTTAGACTGCGGCCAGTTTAATATACACATAGTTAATCAACTGATGTAATATAGTACGTTCCCCTTCGACAGCCTCTAACAAGTTTGTAAACAGTCGATGCATTTTGGTAGGGTATTGGTCAGAGGTCCGTTATATTCTAATATTATACCTCCTTTGCATATTCCACTCTTTGTTTAATGTGACGCCATCCGGTCCATAAAGTTGCATATTGACCGGGCGCCTGGTCCGATAGCTATATTAACGGACGTGTGAAACAAACGACGTCAAAATAAATCATAAAACGTATTGATTTAATTTGTTGGTCAGATTCGGATAACAAATAATGTATGATGCTTTGGTCCATATGAAGTTTATGAACTGGGCAGTTCATAAACTTGTATATGGTCCTCAGCACCATACGTTATCTGTTAAATAATAACTGGCGTCATATATTTCACGGGTTTTCCGTGTTACTCAGTACTGTATTGTCGTCTGTACACAGTTCATTCATCATTGGCATCTCACTTATGATGATTGATCAAGCTAATAAGATTGCTGATGATGATGATGATTGATGGTGATTGATAAAGATGAATATTGGTCTTGGTTTAGGATGATGATGATCACTAGTGATGAGTATTGATTTTTATTAATGACGATGATGATTGATAATGATTGTTAATGATGAATATTGGTCTTGGTTTGGGATGCTGATGATGATCACTGTTGATGAGTATTGATGTTCGTTAATGACGATGATGATTGATGATTATTGTTAATGATGAATATTGGTCTTGGTTTGGGATGATGATGATGATGATCACTGTTGATGAATATTGATGTTCGTTAAAGACGATGGTGATAGATGGAGACTGATAATGATGCATATTGGTCTTGATTTAGGATGATGATGATCACTGGTGATGAGTATTGATCTTCATTAATGACAATGATGATTGATGGTGATTGATAATGATGAATATTGGTCTTGGTTTAGGATGGCGATGATTGGTGGTGATGATTATTTATCTTGTTTGACAACCATTCTACCGTTTTGGTCAGGTTGATTATCATCGGAAGATCATCGCATCATCACCGAGTTTGAAGATTATCGATTACAGCCATACACCATCAAGTTCTGTCAAAGCCAAATTATGGGGATGGAGAAATTTGACATGTACGCTCAGCTGTACGAGGCGCAGCGTTGCTTCAAACGTGCCTGCGACCAGATCAACCTACTCAATGAGAAGATGGAGTACCTCAACAACAAGATAGCACGTGGCGAAGACCAGCAATCCTTCCGATACACGCTACGCATGCGCATTCTCGTCGTGGAGGGGGCACTGAAGACATTCTGCCACTATGCCTGCATGAAGAAGATGGATCTCCGCTGTAAGCTCTATGGCGAAAATTCCGACGATGACACTTACGGAGAACATGATAGCGACTAAGAGTGAACCACGTCCAAACGTGGTCTATTCTGGCAAGTCTTCAGTCATCTGCGGACAAATGATCGTCTGTCCGAGACTTTCGCTAAAGTCTGTTGGGTGTGCATACCCACCTAAACCGCCCTTAAATAAGAGGGCTAACACAACCACCTCGAAATGGGTACCTCAAAATTGTCAAATTGTGTTTGTTGTTCATTTTCCTGTCCCAATTTTTCAAAAAGAAAATGATCTAAAACTCGGACAGGGAAAGTAACATTCAATGAAGACAGTCAACCACAAAACACAAAACAAACACACAAACAGACAAACGAGCAGGCAAAAGTTATAAAAAAATGCAAACGACATCACAAACACAAAAGGGTTGAAAATAGGGCTTCCGCCACTACATTTCAATAGTTTAAATTGAAGTAATTAATTGTATAATCCGTTCGTTAGCGTGCGCATGCGCGCACACACATACTACTTAATGTAGAGAATTGTTTTGTGTCAAATCAGTCAGCTTGTTAAACAAGCCATAGTGATTATTAACAGTATTTTGTTTTATGTAAGAATACACAAAACAGCAAAAACAAATTTGTGCAGGTCTTTATTTACATAAAAACATCTACAATCGAATAGAAACAAAATGTTTCAAATGTATAGGTCTTTATTTATTTCAATTTGCGAGAGCATATGTCGTCATTAGTTGTGGCGCATATGATTCTCGTATGTTGCCATTGTTATAGTATCGCATGTCGTTTTCCGCCATACTGTGATATTTGAAACAACTTACGACAATTTTGATCGTCAGTTAATTTCTTAAATTCTTTACTTTGATTTACAATTCACAAATGAACGCGATTTCATTTCATTTTCTTATACATTTGAGATTTCTGCACATAATGCATACACGCTTAGGTGCAAAAATGTGAACTGTTTTAAAATTTGAGACTATAATAAATCGGGGCCCTGATGTACATGGCCTATATCTCACCTTTAAAATGTGCTTACACGATACAAATAGTATCGGAAAGTTTTTAACTTTCAACATAACAATCACGAACGTATATATAATAACGTATAAATAACTATGTTGGAAATGAGACATAAGCCTAATTGTTCGTAGGAATATTGTTTTCTAATTATATTTGTAGTCATGTGAAATAAATTAAAATGCATTATACCATTTCCGCAGTAACCGGATTTTATTTTGAAACAAAAGCGAGGAACATTGTTCTTTCGATGTCTAGTTACCACATAAGTTCGCATATTTAAAAACAATAAAACTGAAGAAAAAGAATCATTTCAAAATGAATTAGTTCATGTGCTTGATGACTGTGCAAAGAAAATGAACAGAAACACAATTGTTGACAATTTTGAGGTACTTCTTTCGAGATTATTGGGTTTGCCCTCTCTTTTGTAGGGTTTGTTTTAGGTGGGTGTGCACAAAGAAAGACTTTAGGGAAAGTCTCGGACAGAAGATCATGTTTTGGAGATCTCTTCTGGACTTGCTCAGTAACTGTCGGATTCTCCAAAAGAGTCGTCGGCCATTCCATCGTAGACAATTTCTCCATCCTCGGGGTTTTCGCCATACAGCTTACAGCGGAGATCCAGAATCTCGTTCTTCTTGATGCAGGCGTAGTGACAGAATTCCTCCAGTGTTCCCTCCACGACGAGAATGCGCATGCGTAACTTGTAACGGAAGGACTTCTGGTCTTCGGCACGTGCGTTGGTGTAGCGCCTGTTAAGGTACTCCATCTTCTCGTTGCGTAGGTTGATTTGGTTGCAGGCACGTTGGAAGCGTCTCTGCGCCTC
Source organism: Cyrtodaria siliqua (assembly GCA_037043455.1). Classification (NCBI taxonomy): domain Eukaryota; kingdom Metazoa; phylum Mollusca; class Bivalvia; order Adapedonta; family Hiatellidae; genus Cyrtodaria; species Cyrtodaria siliqua. Next base: position 111,148 of record JAWPHD010007563.1, on the reverse strand, counting down.
GTACAGCTGAGCGTACATGTCAAATTTCTCCATCCCCATGATGCAATTAATTTTGACGCAAATTGTTCTGTTCTATTCTGATGGATATCTGTTCTGTTCTGATAATATGACCTGGATAATTTTCAATCACGGTGTTGATGCGATGATTCGAGCACGACGATCTTCCGATTATACTCTGACCAACAAGGTAGAATGATTGTCAAACAAGATAATTATGTTATATAATATATATAGATAAACTTTATTAATACAAAAGACCAAATGGCCTATCAGTATACAATACAAAATACACATCATATTTATAATTAAACAGTCAATGGTTAGCAGTCATCAGTTTTAACAGTATTACTAGTATGAATATATTCATTTCAAACATGTATTTATACATATAATCGTTATAACCTTTTATTTTCTTATTTTCTTAAGGTAAGGCTTACATCAAAGTAAAAAAGTATATGACTTTTCACATCAGACAGATATGTCATTGACTTTATATGATAAATAAGCAAGTAAGAGGAGGAATTCCCCTATATTATATCGTAAGTTTCGTTTCTTTTTTGAAAGCTTTTAAAAATATAAATAGCGAGATTTCTAACAATTTTAACATTTTTTGATTGCAACAATTCTATAAATTTGGGTATATTTGGTCTTTTCCAATAAAACTTTTTAATATACACCTCTCTAAAATCATAATAAAGTGGACATTCTAGTATAAAATGAAATTCGTCCTCTAAAGAATTACAAAGTTTACATTTTCTTTCTGAAAGTGGTATTTTTGTAGGTTTGTGCCACCTTCCAGTCTCTATTTCAAGTCTGTGAGATGACACTCTAAGTCTAGTTAATGCTAATCTAAATTTTTTGATAGTAACGTTATCTAAGTAGGGTTTAAAACTGAATTCCGAGAATAAAATGTAACAATTGGCTCTAGTTGAATTTGATAAATTTTCGTTCCATTTCTGTACAAAAGTATCATTTAATCTCTGAGTAAATAGAGAAAGAAAACTATTTACATTTCCCACCCCTTGAAAAAACCATACATCATAAAATCCTAATCTTTCAAGAACATTTTTCACAGATTTCACCCAAGAAATCTTATTTGGATATTTGTCTAAGTCTGCTAACAGTGTATTATATGCAATTTTAATATATTTTAACTCATTGCATTTCAAAAGTTTAAACCAATAACGAATAATAGCTTTCATTCTATATTGTTGTAATGTAGTTCTTCCTAACTCTCCATAAATAAAATCGTTTTGAGTTTGAATTTTCACTCCTAATAAATGTTTACAAAATTGTAAATGAACTCGTTCGATTACTTTAGCCTCTGAAAACCCCCAAACTTCAGCCCCATAGTTCAAAATAGGTAAAATTAGTTTATCAAATAAATCTAACATATGACTCACAGATATATCATGAAATTTATACACATATGATTTTAATTTGTATATTGCTTTGAGAGCTTGTCCCGCTAGTGCCTCGTGGGTTTCTCTGAAAGACCCACCAGTTGTAAAAACTATCCCTAAATACGTAAATTTGTTGACAATGTCAAGTTGTGAACCATTATAGATAAAATGTATATTTCTTCTGTTTCTCCCACCTTTTTTAAACACCATAACTTTTGTTTTATTCACATTTACTGTAAGTTTCCATTTGGTACAATAATCACTCAAAATATTTAAACCATCCTGTAAACCGCTCTCGTTTTCTGAAAAGATAACTATGTCATCAGCGTAAAGAAGTAAACACAACTTTAACATACCCATATCAATTCCCGTATATCCTTTTAAAATAAAAGTTTCTTCAAGGTCATTCAGATACATGGAAAACAAAAAAGGTGACAGACATTCACCCTGAGCGACTCCCAGAAAACATGTATACGCTTCGCTCAACTGATTCTCATATTTAACACGTGATTTTACATTTTTGTACATAGATTTGATAACTTCTAAGATTTTTCCTCTTACCCCAGTCTTTATGAGTTTATACCATAAAATATCTCTTACAATTAAATCAAAGGCTTTGGTAAAATCAATAAAGGCGACATATAATTTTTTGTTATCATTCAACAAATGGGATATTACACCATGTACAATAAATATATTATCAATAGTTCCCATATGTTTTCTAAAACCAGCTTGTGCTTCTATATAAACTTGATATTTATCCGCCCATTCGTTTAATCTATTGTTTAAAATCCTTGTAAAAAGTTTTCCCAAAGTACTAAGTAAAGTTATGCCTCTATAATTTTCCGGTTTATTAACATCCCCTTTTTTGTGCAATGGTATGACATAACCTTCTGACCATTTTTCTGGGAAATAGCCCTTGTCTAAGATTTTGTTGAACAATTTACTTAAATAACCAATTAAATAGTTGATCCCATACTTAAAATTTCGTTAATGACAAGATCTGGCCCTCCTGAACGGTTTAAACCTAATTCCCTGCATGCTTTGCTTATTTCACCGTGTGTTATTTTGTGATCTAATTCTTCAAACATGATTTGTATTTCACCATTAAGATATCTTTCATTAAAAAATATAACATCTTCATCTGGTTGAAAAAAAAGCCGATTCTGGATTATTTATTGACTTGAAATATTCTGCAAAATGAGACGCCTTTAGCGACTTTGATTTATTTGGTGTTGACAAACCTTTTAACATTTTCCAGTACTCTTTCGCATTTTTATAACGCATGTTTTCTAATCGTTTTTATATTCAGTTCGAGCTTTCGTTAAACAGTGTCTGTTTTCATCGGTTTTGTTAATTCTGAAATAGTTTAGTTTTTCATAAAATTCGCACTGCTTTTCTTTACATGTCGAATCATACCATGGTTGCGTATTCCAATCGGAATTGCAATTTCTATCGTTAATTTTCTTTTTAAATAAATGACCACACGTATCATCGAACATTTTATAAAAACTATTTATGTTATTATCAATTTCGTTTTCTGAAGAAACGGTGTTTAGATCGTCTTCAATACTATTAAGATTATTTTTAAAAAGGTTCGTGCCAAGCATTTCTTTGAATAAACACGCTTTATCGTTATTCCATTTATAGGTGTATTCAACGTATTCTAGATCGCATTGACTTTCACAATTAACATTTGTTGACTTACCAAATGAAAACAAAATAGAACAGTGATCTGATAAAACATTTGGTTCATCAACTACAAATGAAGTAAACAATGTCATTAAATTTGTCCGGCATAAAACATAGTCAACTACACTACTCCCGTTATGTGTAATACATGTAAACTTCCCTAATCCTTTATCATTCCCTAATCGTCCATTCATAATTCGCATACCTGATGATTTGCAAAAAATTAATAAATAATTTCCATTTTCATTTGTGTTTTTGTCCTCAGAATCTCTTTGTAACGAAACGTCTTCTACATAATCGTCTGGTATTAAGTTCAGATTAAATAAATATTCATTCCCAACATAATCAAAAAGTGTCCCCACTCTCGAATTCATATCCCCTGTAATTAAAAAATTACATTTATTGTCAAACTTATTTTCAAAATACAACATATCATCGGCAATAATATCAAAAATATTTTGTTGTAAAAACACTTCTCTGCTACTTCCACTTGGAATATTATAACATAAACATAGTAATAACGGTTCATTTAAACCGAATAACTTTCCATCCATTTTAAGCCATATTATACAATCATCTACAGTTTTTAATAATAAATCATCCGTAACAAAATGATTGGAAATGTATATAATTAAACCCCCACTGTCTCTACGTGCATTTTTAAGCTTTAACGTCCGATGTAATGCGTAACAAGTGAAACCATCTATTTCATAATTGAGTTCATTATTTAACCATGTTTCAGTTAACAGAATTATATCATTTGTTTTAAAAATAAGTTTAACTTCCTCAGATTGCAACTTGTTATAGCTTTTCCCAATAAGTCCTTGAATGTTCAATACACAAAATCGAATTCCCTCCCCTCCGCTTTCCTATTTGTGATCGTCCCCATCGTTGTGTTTTTGTTTACTTGTGCCGTGGGAATCGCCTGTGACGTCATTTGTGATTTTCCGTGCTGCAAAGTTAATGTTGCGTGTCGTCGATTTGTTTACGGACAGTGACCTAGTTCTGCGATGTGTATTCACTTGAGCCTTGAGCGTTTCCTGAGGATTTATTTTGCGTTGTGTTATTGTTGGATTTACAGGAGTTACTGTATTTGTCTCGACCTGTTTTTGGATTAACTGTGCTGGCCTAATAAATGGTGAGTCTTTTGCTTTTACAGTCTGCGCACACGTTAAATCAACGGTCTCACGTGATGCCTCCAGGCGAACTGCATGTGATTTGTGTTCCAGGGTCACGTGTACATTGTTTACCTTTTCGGTGTGGGCGTTGTCTTCGCTGGTTTGTGTACGTTCGTTTACTGTAGATCGTGCAACGGGAGTTTTAAATACAGAGTCTGGGAAAACATTGGCTGCATCTGGACCACCAGTAGCTGCGTTATTCGAGTATGCACTAATGTTTGGTTGGGTTTTGTGTGACGTCCATATCTGTGCATGTGTTTCAGTTTCGTCCGTAAGTTCGAAACCATCAACCCTGCTTTCGCGTAACACATTGAACCACTCAGGAAATATATCGTCCTCCATACTACCATCAATGAATAATTTTGCCGGATATCTGATTTGGACTTTTTTTCTTTTTGAACGCGCATCTTTCGCTTTTTCTGACATGTACAGCTTCTTTCGTGCATCCGCGATCTCCTTTGGGTAGTCCCGATCCATACCAAACGGTGTGCCCTTTAACTTGTACGCGTTTTCGAGTATGATTTCCGTATCGACATAATCCCTGAGGCGCACAATTATCGGACGTTTAGGGTCGTATCTACCTCTGTACGTTTGGTTAACTACTGACCCGAGGCGGTGAGCACGCTCTATGCACATATCGGTTGTGTCAATATTTAGTTCATATTTCAAGAAATTCAGAATCAATGTTTTGCAATCATTTGTAGATTTTTCTGTGATCCCCCAAAATATCAAGTTATTTCTCCTGCTCCTGGCCTCAAGATCTATTGATTTATATGCCAACATCTTAAGTTTGCGCGATTGCATGTCTATGACTTTTTCAACCCGCTCCGTGCGTTTACCTGCCATATACACACGTTGATTTACACTCCTGGTGTCATCTAAACATTTATTTTGATTTTCTTCAACTAAGCTGAGTTTCTCATAGTTTCTATTTAGACTGTTGAAAAGGCATGTCAATTTTTCGTTTTGTGTCAGTTGTGTGAAACACTCACTGTTTAAACTGTCTGTGCTTATCTTCTTGCGTTTTCCCCTCGATCCTTCGACCACCCAGCCGTTACCCCGCCCATCGTTCACCTCAAAGCGGTTCTGTGTTGGCACCGAAAAATCCATTCCATCTTCAACACTCATACCCGACGAATCACTACTATAGCCACCGTGAGCCATTGCTATTAGCACTCAAAATATAAAGAGTTCAACCACTTATTTTACCCTTTGTTACTGTATAATGTTGTTTTTCCTTAGCACATTCAAAAAATATATTTGCCACCATTGACCGGAAGTAAGTATATATACTGTAGGAAGATACTTTTATGAATAACAAAATCCGAGAATCATTTTAAATGAACCAAACAAATTAAGCTTGGAATGTTTGTATGGCAGCCCATCTGATCTGCAAACATGCCACAACAGAAGAAGAACAGAACAGAACAGAACTTTATTTACATCTCAGGCATACATATATGCAGTATGAGGAAATGTAACAAAATCACAAATAATATATTATAGTGTGTGACCAAAGACAAGAAAATTGTTCATTTAGTACATTTCATTGTTGGGGGAAACAGATGCTATATTTGTACCGATATATTTAGCTTATATATATCTGCCACATTGTAGAGCATAAGGGATTTAAAAAAGCAAACAAATAATCTTTATACGCGAGGTTTCAACAAGTCTAGCAATGAACAATATATGAAGACTAGTAATGATTTGGCATAATAAACTAGTAAACTTACATACCAGATAAAGGCCGTTATCCTGATTGAGACTATGTATGGAGTGTGTTTGAAATACTTATCAATTAGTTGCATAAATCAGCGGAGTGTTTCACGTGGAAAATTCTTAAACATGTAAGTAGCAAAATTACTTAATTTTAAAAGATTTTCAGATGTCGATGACGTTAGAAGGAATTTAACATCATTATCGGGGTTCGTTTGTCCAATCAGGGAATGAAGGTGTTGCCTATTGTTCGAGAAGTAACTGCATTCTATTAAGTAGTGTTGTTCATTTCCTATTTTATTTGCGTTACATAAGTGACATATTCTTTCGTTTTCCGCTGTTCCATTCCATCTACCAGTTTCTATGGGGAAATTATGATTCGCCGTTCTAAGTTTATAAATTTGGATACCTTTTGATATAGGCAGAAGCTTAAAGTACTTTTCAATTTCAAGATTTATTTTAAACGAGTTGTAAAATTTTCCTTTGTTAGATTGGGTCATTTGAGAACTCCAATTCTGTATATTTTGATCTAGTAGTACTCGTTTAATTGGGTATTTAATATTTTTGGATGTAATGATTCGTTGGTTAAGCCATAGGTCAGTTCTTCCAGCTAAATTTAAAATTTCTTTAATTTTTGATATCCATTTAAATTCATGCATATTGTAGTTTAGAAGTATATTGTATATTTGTTTCGAGTATTTTTCAGCTTTGCAAAACAACATTCTATTCCAAAAGCCTATCATTCTACTATTTACGGTTATTGAGAGAGGATATCTACCTAGTTCGCCATATAACATATAAGTCGGTGTGCTTTTTCTCGAATAAGTTATTTTCCTCTGGAAATCTCTGTGAACTTTCTCAATAATATCTAAATTTTCGTAACCCCAAACTTCACAGCCGTATGTGAGAATTGGTACAATAGTATGATCAAACAATTTCGAAGTCAGGTCCAGAGGTAAGTCTACGTTTTTTGAACGGATGTATAATAAATTCATTGCTTTCTTAGCCTGTTCTACATTATGTTTGCGCGCATTGAGGAACGAGCCATTACTGGAAAATATGACGCCATGATAATTATATTGTTTAATTACTTCTATATCATTCGCATCAATTAAAAATTTAAAACGTGATATAGCCTTCCATGTCATAATTAATCACTCGCTAGGCTGCAAAAAGTCATTAAAGCTGTTGACGCTCGAGATGAGCCAAACACAGTTGTACGGACGCTTTTATTCCGGCGCAAAGAATGGCCACTAATTAACGAGCGTGTCAGTCCGTTTGCGTGAATGAAAGCCTTTATTGAGTTGTTTCGGATGACATATTTACGGTTACAAGTTCTTATAGATATGTATGTTAAATATGAATACATATGAATTATAGGGAAAACAGATCTATATTCAAATTGCAAACATGTCAAATACAATAGATTCTGTATATGAATTATGTTGTTTTTATATGAAGGAAGCGACACGATGGGATAATCTGCCTCATATTTGATTTCTACCACAAACAAATCGAGCGTCATATATGGCCTGACAGGTGTTAAACAATTTACTTAAACATCATTAAAAGAAACAAATCAAGAAATAAACAATTATCACAATCATCAGTACCCTTATCCACCAGCCATAACCAGCATTATCATTAACCAACGTTAATCACCACCATCACCCATCACTTATCACTTACAAATCAACCATAAGAAAGTACAGAACATTGTATGATAGAGATAAGACTTTTTTATTTGTGAAAGCTAGATATCAAAATGCTAAATTATATTGGCGTATGTTAAAAGACACTGCAGGAATAAAATCACCAAATATACCGCTGTCATCTTTTGAACAATATTTTAAAGCTATAAATGATCCAGAGGATGTATTTTTCACTCCTGACGATGATGTTTTATATTTTAATGAAAGATATGAGCAGAACGAATTTAGTATTATGTTCGATGAATTAAATTTTATCTTTACAGAAAAAGAGGTAATAAAGTCAATTAAACAATTAAAAACAAATTGATCTGCTGCTCCCGACTTACTTATAAACGAATTATTTTTAAACGGACAAGGTATTTTAGCACCGACTTTATGTAAAATGTTTAATATATTGTTAGATAAAGGTTACTTTCCAGATGTTTGGTCAGAGGGATACATTATTCCATTACATAAACAAGGTAGTATACATAGCGTTGATAATTATAGAGGTATAACCTTGCTCAGTTGTTTAGGAAAGTTATTTACTAGAGCATTAAATAATAGATTATCTGAATGGGCGGAAAAGTACAGTGTTTTAATTGAGGCAGAGGCGGGATTTAGGTCGGGTATGAGTACTGTCGATAACAATTTTGTTTTACATGGTTTAATTACGCATATACTGAATCAGGGGAAAAAATTGTATTGTGTATTTGTCGATTTTACCAAAGCATTCGATTACGTTGTTAGAGATAACTTGTGGTACAAGTTAACCAATTTGGAATTAGAGGGAAAATTCTTAACATAAATAAATCGATGTATACAAGTGTTAAATCTAAAGTAAAATTTGTAATAATCTAAGTGATGAGTTATTTTGCATGTTAGGCGTCAGGCAAGGCGAATGTTTGTCACCTTTTCTTTTTTCCATGTTTCTTAACGATATTGAAAGTGAATACTTACTTAGTGGACTAGAAGGATTAGATGTCAATATGTTTAAAATGTTTATGCTTTTATATGCGGATGATATAGTTATATTTGCTAGTTCACCCGAAGAGTTACAGGAAAGTCTTAATATTTTATCAAACTATTGTAGTAAATGGAAATTAAAAGTTAATTCGACAAAAACAAAAGTACTGATATTTAGAAAAGGGGGACTGTTGGCAAGAAATTTAGCATTTTATTACGAAGACAGAGTGATAGAAATTGTCAGTAAGTTTACTTATTTAGGAATGGTTTTTTCTACTGGTGGATCTTTTACAGAAGCTCAAAATACTCTTTCGGGTCAAGCGCAAAAGGCAATTTTTAAAATGAACAAATACTTATACAAATTTACATTTATTTCACCAAACACAAATTGGACCTTTTTGATAAGTTAATTACACCAATTCTGAACTATTCATGTGAGATCTGGGGGTTTATACAAGCAAATCCTATTGAACGAGTCCATTTGCAGTTTTGTAAAAGGATTTTAGGGGTTAAAAAGACAACATAAAATGATTTCATATATGGTGAGTTGGGAAGAACATCATTCATTACTAAGAGATATCTCATTATTATAAAATATTGGTTAAAAAATTTACAACTGAGGGAACAAAAATATGTTAAAATTGTGTATAATATGATGTTAAGTGACTTGGAATTGTATCCACAAAAAGTTAACTGGGCATCACTTGTTAAACATTTATTAGCTTCACTAGGTTTTTATTATGTATGGATCCAACAAGGAGTTGTAAATGAAAAGATATTTATTACCGTTATTAAACAAAGACTTAATGATCATTTATTCAAAATTGGAATCATAGGTTGCAGAGCTCAAGCAGAGCTGTTTTCTACAACAGTATTGCAATTTTTCAAATTCAGCCATATTTAGAAAATATAAGTGTGTACAAATTTTGTCAATCAATTACAAAACTAAGAGTTTCATCTCATAGATTAAAAACTGAATCTGGTAGATGGGTTAAACCTATTAGAATACCTGTTAACGAGAGAACGTGTGATATTTGTAGAGTGTTAGAAGATGAATTTCATTTTGTATTAGAGTGTGAACGATTTTCGGAGTTAAGGAATCAATATATATCTAAATATTTTTGGAAACGTCCTATCATGATTAAATTTATAGAATTAATTAACTCAACAAATAAAGTTAGAATTCGTAAATTAGGTATATTTATTTATGAAGCTTTTAAATTAAGAAATGAACTGTTATATCGAATATAACTGTATTTTTTCGAACAACGAGTGTGTATATGAATAAATGAAATTGTAAATAATATGTAAATCTCTATGTACAGTTAACACCTTCTCAATTACACATGATTGCATAATGACTTATGAAAGTTATATTGTGATTTAATATATACTTACCGTTTTCATATATATATATACATGTATATGTACTAATAACTGCACTGCTACCATGTTATACTTTGTATTTGTATCCTCACGGGCTTTATAGCCTATTGGAATTTTGAAATAAAAGTATCTATCTATCACCATCCATCATCATTATAACATTTTATGTCTACAGTTTTATCACAAACAAGTCCCTACCCCCCACCCCCAAAATAAACATTCATGATATCATTGGCATCTCACTTATGATGATTGATAAAGCTAATAATCCAGATGCTGATTGATGATGATGATTAATGGAGATGATTATAGATGTTGGTTAATGATGATGAGTGATGTTGAAAAGTGTCGATTGATGTGATTAGATGTGATGAGTATTGATCTTGGTTAATGACGATGATGATTGTTGATGATTGATAATCGTGCATATTTTTCTTGGTTTAGGATGATGATGATGATGATCACTGGTGATGAATATTGATGTTCGTTAATGATGATGATGATTGATGGTGACTGATAATGATGCATATTGGTCTTGGTTTAGGATGAGATGATCACTGGTGATGAGTATTGATGTTTGTTAATGACGATGATGGTTGATGGTGATTGATAATGATGAATATCGGTCTTGGTTTAGGATGATGATGATCACTGATGGTGATGATTATTGATGTGAGTTAATGATAATGATGACACGGGTTGAATATATACATACATATGTATTTATGTTGGCAGTTGTATTACATAGTTAATATGTTTCTGATACAACACGTGCTTTTGAGAAATTGACATATATTGTTTTAACAAATATTTTAAGGAAATCTATTTCCAAAAAGACAAATATCTCTTCTTATAAAAAACCATATTTTTAACAACCTGTAACCGTAATTATGGCATCCGTAAAAACTCAATAAAGGCTTTCATTTCACGCATATGGACTGACACCTCGTTAATTACTGGCCATTGTCTGAGCCTGCGTAAACTTAATTGTCTGTTTGGCAATGTCACAGCTTTAAGTACCTCTCGCGCCCTCGTGAGTATTTAATTATGAAGTGCAATGCTGTAGTGGCGTGTTTGCGGCTGGGATGCCCTACAAATATTCCAAACTTGGCTTGTTTGGTTCATCCACATTGCATCTGTGATTGAGCCATTCATACATGTATCTCATTGGCCAACAGTGACTTTGCAGAGTATATATACCATAATTATCTTGTTTGACAACCATTCTACCGTGTCAGTCAGATAGATTATCATCGAAAGATCGCATCATCACCGAGTTTTACATTACCATCACGTTCTGTCAAAACCAAAGTATGGAGATGGAGATATTTGAAATGAACGCTCAGCTTTACGAGGCTCAGCGACGCTTCCAACGTGTCTGCGACCAGATCAACCTACTCAACGAGAAGATGGAATACCTTAATAGGCGCTACACCAACGCACGTGACGAAGACCAGAAACCATTCCGCTACACTCTACGCATGCGCATTCTTGTCGTGGAGGGGGTACTGTAGACCTTCTGCCACTACGCCTGCATGAAGAAGAACGAGGTTCTGGATCTCCGCTTTAAGCTGTTTGGCGAAAATCCCGATGAAGGGGAAATTGTCTACGATGACTCTTTCGGAGAATCTGACAGTGACTTAGAGTGAACCACGTCCAAAAGAGATCTTTTCTGGCAAGTCTTCTGTCATTTGCAGAAACCTGATCTTCTGTCCGAGACTTCGCTAACGTCAACTAAAACCGCCCCTAAATAAGAGGGTTAACACAACTACCTCGAAATGGGTACCTCAGAATTGTCAAATTGTGTTTGTTGTTCATTTTCCTGTCCCAATGGTTTAAGGTCACTTTATACTGTAAAGGGACACACGGCAATCTTGAAGTTTTTATCAAACTCTCGATTTATTTATCCAGTATCGTTTTGACTTCTAACATACATGTATGTTTAAATATATTATTGGTATTACTACTATATATTATTAATATAATCAGACGATAATAATAGGCAAAATCAATTTGCTTTATACTATTCCTGTACTTAATATTAATGATTGAATAAATGCAAGTTATGTAGAAAAACTAACGGAACGGAGTGAGTTTTCAAAATATCAAGATTGCCGTGTGTCCCTTTAATTGAAGTAATTAATTGTGTAACCCGTTCGTTAGAGTGCGCATGCGCACACCCACGTACTAATTAATGTAGAGAATCGTTTTGTTTGAAATTAGTCAGCTTGTTAAAAAGTAATAATGATTACGGTATGTTTAACGGTTACGGAAATCGACGAGGCAATTATGGTTTCACATCGATATCGACCTTGACTTAGCCTTGATTTACACACAAAAACATCATCAATCGAACACGGACAAACATATCAAATGGTATACGCTTAACAAAATTCCTAATCGGTCAGTTTATATTGTATTACTATTTTTATAATAATGCATGTATTCACACGAAATTTCACATATCAATATTTGAATAGGTACTGCAGCTAATTATTGATTTTTTTCTGGTGCTCGCGGTCAAATTAACCGTGTTAGGCGTGTTGACCAATATAGCACATTTTGCACGTGCAGGGCATGGACACCAATACGCACGTGCTCATGTTCACTTTTGTCATTGCTGATGATTTTTCTACTTGAAAAACACATACCATGGCGAGAATGACACAAGAGGAACGCAGCCGAGCTGTCGGAATGTTACAGGCCGGAACACCTTTACGACAGGCGAGTTTTATTTTTTGAAATTTCAAAAGAATATCGATACAATTTATTTGCAGCTATTATTTTGGTGGCTATTTCCGTTTTTAACTTTATTTCAGGTGGCAAGAACATTCAATCGGCGGCTATCCACCATCCAAGCTCTTTGGGCGGAATTCAACCAAACCGGAAGTGTGGCTGATCGAACCCGACGGTTCAAACAGAGGGAGACAACACAACGGCAGGACAGATACATGATCGTATCACATCTCCGTGACCGTTTTCTACCAGCTACAACGACATCTAGGCATAGCGGTGGACTCATGGACGTCATGTATCAACTCAAACCGTACGAAACCGGTTACGTGACGTCGGAATTTGATGCCGTCTACCTCGGAAAGGTCCTATCTTAACGAGAAGACACCGCCAAGCTCGCTTAGCTTGGGCTAGGCGACATTTACGGTTCACCAGGGCCGACTAGGCGAATGTTCTTTTCGTCGACGAGACAATGATTACAATGCGTTGTGCCGACGGCCGCAAACGCATTTATCGCCGACGTGGTGAGGGAAACAGCGGCACTTGTGTTCTTGAGACGGACCAGTTCGTGGGAGGATCCATTATGATATGGGCGGGCATTTCGATGCACACCAAAACACCGATCGTGTCCATACAAGGCAACATGAATGCACGACGATATCAGACGGACATCATTCAACCTGTTCTTATACAACACATTGCTGAAAACCGTGGCATGCAACTCGTCCAAGACAACGCTCCGTGCCATGTCGCCAGAGCAACATTGACAATGTTACAGGCCAATAACATACGAGTCATCCCTTTTCCTGCTAAAAGTCCTGACCTAAACCCAATCGAGCATGTCTGGGACTTATTAAAACGAAAGGTACGGGCCCATCCGCAGCAGCTGAATCTACGGGAATTGGAACGTGACGTCAACCGCGTTTGGAGAAATATCCGTCAGCAGTATCTTCACAGCTACATTGTATCAATGAGGAGTCATTGTCGAGCCGTGATTGCTGCCGATGGAGGGCACACACGTTATTAACATACAACAGACGTCAATTAACATGATTTTGTGACTTTTGAATTACCGGGTCGCCTTGTTCATTCCTGCGGAATATGTCAACTCTTTATTTGTTTGAAATGACATTTTGTTTGTTGATTTGGAATGAATTCCGCTTTCTTATGCGATCAATAAATTCACGAAATTGAATTTAATCTTTTTTTTAATTACAATTTATTGAGGTGACCGATTATGAATTTTGTTGAGTGTAGATATTTATCCAATTCAAATTTCGGGGCAACTCTGTCACTTTTATTAGAAGATTACTCTAAAATTCATACGATTCTCATTGTTTCCGTTGTCCACCACATTATGAATATTTGCAAAATCAAATTCGAGTTGTTCAATTCAATTCCTAATTCGAATAATTAATCGCGGACAGGGAACCAGCTTTGTGCTCACCAACAGTAATTGTCTAACTACCAACAGTAATTGTATTATGTTTCTCCATAACGTGTTCATAAAGTCAAGCGCGAATGTTAACGACCTGTAGACATATATATATATATATATTTCTTCATTAAAGTCTCATCATGGTTTACAATAAATACAAACATAAATAAAACATCGTAAGCATTATAAGATAGCCATGCCATTCTAATTAGAATTATAAGAGACTATAGTTATAAAACCATCAACATATTTTAAAGGTAGCTAATAACATCAAACTCAAACGATATTACATATATATTACACATTAAGACTATGTAAATGATGCTAATATATCTATACAATATGTACTAAGAATGAGTATTGTAAGATTTGACGAAATAAACAAAGCACTATTGCGCATTAGTTAGAACAAAATTAAAAAATCATTTATCCCCTTTGATCAGATAAAACAGAAACTGATTAGCATCATTTTCATAGAAGAAAATAAAACAGAATCACGATATGATAAAAACAAATTGACATTATTTACATATATAAAATTGACATTGTTTGGCATATTTAAAAGGAAAAAAGACTAGCGATACAAAAAGCTAGATCGACGTAAAGAATTAAGTAGCAGGATTTGGCACATACACGAATTAATCTGAATTTGTGAATAAATATACTATTTTTTGTTCATCTGTAGAGTTATTAAAATAGGGATATAGGCTTATTGCTTTATCATATAAATTAGCTCTGATATCATTATATAAAGGACAAGTTATCATAACATGTTACTCATTTTCCACCTGAACATTACAAAATGGACAAACTCTTTCACTAATCTGAAGTCTTTCATATCTTCCAGTCTCTAGTCTAATTGGTGCTACGGAATCTAGAATAAGCCGACCTATGATTTCTTGGTAGTATTAGTTTACAGTACCTTTCTGTTTAAATAACTTATAAGTACGTAATTTACTGCCACCAATATTACTGCTACCACGTTCCGGGTTAATATTTACTTTCCAATTTATTATAAACTGATTTAAAGATGCACTCTTAACATCATCTAAAAATTTACGTTTAACAATAGGGTTAATTACACTCGGAACGTTATTAAACTCAATTTTTGAAAAATTATTTAAAATGTGTAACACCAATTTTTACATCTAGTACCTTTACTATTAAAACAATAAAAGAATATTCGTTATTGAAACACATATTTGGCATATGACTCAATCGCACCCAGTAATTTCATACCGCAATTATTTGTCTAACACAAACCGGTTGCCATGCCATGTCTCCTGCCATTGCAGCTGATGGTGTGTTTCTTGTCGTACCCAAAAATACTCGCATTGCTCTATGTTGTACGGCTACAATACAAGAGTAAGTTTGAGTACCCCATATTGCTGCACCATAATCTACAATAGACCAAACCAGCGAATCAAATAGTTTAGTATAAACTTTATAAGGCATCCCACCAACTGTTTTATATTTTGAAATTAACAGTCCTAACGCGCGACTGTGCAACAAATGAAGCTGTTACATTATAATTGAGATATTCGTCTAAAACAAGGCCTAAATATACATATTTATTTTTTATAAATATATCAGATCCGCCACATTTAAATTCAAAAATCGTCTGTGGTTTTGATCTTGGTCTAAAATGTACAACATTAGTTTTATTTAATCTTAAACATGACTAGTTACGATATATATGTACGTTCGCATACTTAAAAACAATAAAACTGAAGAAAAAAACATTTCAAAATGAATTAGTTTATGTGCTTGATGACTGCGCAAGGAAAATAAACAGCAAACACAATTGTTGACAATTTTGAGGTACCTCTTTCGAGGTTATTGTGTTTGCCCTCTCTTTTGTAGGGTTTGTTTTAGGTGGGTGTGCACAAAGAAAGACTTTAGGGAAAGTCTCGGACAGAAGATCATGTTTTGGCAGATGACCTGTTTTGGAGATCTCTTCTGGACTTGCTCAGTCGCTGTCGGATTCTCCGAAAGAGTCGTTGCCCATTCCGTTGTAGACAATTTCTCCATCGTCGGGATTTTCACCATACAGCTTAAAGCGGAGATCCAGAACCTCGTTCTTCTTGATGCAGGCGTAGTGGCAGTATGTCTTCAGTGTCCTCTCTACGACGAGAATGCGCATGCGTAGCGTGTAACGGAAGGACTTCTGGTCTTCCCCACGTGCGTTGATGTAGCGCCGGTTAAGGTATTCCATCTTCTCTTTGAGTAAGTTGACTTGGTCACAAGCACGTCGGAATCGTCGCTGTGCCTCGTACAGCTGAGCGTACATGTCAAATTTCTCCATCCCCATGATATAACTAATTTTGACGCAAATTGTTCTGTTCTCTTCTGACGGATATCTGTTCTTTTCTGATAATACTCTGACCAACAAGGTAGAATGGTTGTCAAGCAAGATAACTACGGTATATATACTGTAGGACGGTACGTGTATGAATAACAAAATCAGAGAAGCAGTCTGAATGAACCAAACAAGTTAAGCTTGGACTATTTGTATGGCAACCCATCTGCAAACATGCCACAACAGCCTTTCATGTCATAATTAATTACTCGCTAGGCTGCGAAAAGTTATTAAAGCTGTTGACGCTCGAGATGAGTCAAACAGGTTGTACGGACGGTTGTATTCAGACAATGGCCGGTAATTAGGATGTCAGTCGAGATGCGTAAATAAAAGCCTTTGTTGAGTTATTACGGATGCCATATTTACGGTTACAAGTTCTTATAGATATATGTATGTTAAATATGAATACATATATATTATTAGGAAAACATATACATGTATATATTAAATACACATTATTCAAAGAAACAAAGAAATAAATAAACAATCATTATATCATCAGTACCCTTATCCACCAGCCATAACCACCATTATCATTAACTAAAGTTAATCACCGTCATCACTCATCATTTATCACCATCCATCATCATTATAACATTTCATGTCTGCAGTTTTATCACAAACATGTTCCCCCAAAAACATTTATGATATCAGAACATATTCTTTATTTACATCTCAGGTTACATACATGCATGATTACAAACATACAAGAGCAACAACATGAGCACAAATGTAGCATATAAATATTGTTTACAGTGGGCAGTGGTGATAACATAGTATGTACAGTTTTAATGCGTGAAAATAGTTTATCTATATTTGTTGTTTAAATTCTTCAACCAAAGGTATATGGTTTTCATTTTAGATCTTTATCAGTTTGACAGGGGGAATAAAGTTGTTTATAATTAAATAGATATTTACGTGTTGGTTCACAAGATTCACATATAGTCTGTTATATAAGGGAGAAGACTCGTCCCACCTGATAAGGGAGTACACTCCTTCGCCACTAGTGCAACGACCAGAAGTGTTCCCTCCCCTATCTAATATAATCGTACGTATATTTTTATTTTTATTATTATTACTGTTTTTGTTTGTGTTTTTTTTTTTTTACAATAGCTAGCATAAAACTGGAATACAATTTTCAATAGGAATACATATAAACGCGAACAAAAAACAAAAAATCAACAATAACACCTCTTACGAAGTTTCACATCATTAATTGGCGATTTCCGTACACAAATCAAAGTACCGAAGGTACTGGGAGCATGGTGAACTATGATGAAATTGCATCTTAGATTCGTGCAGATTCAAGACGGATCATTCGGAACACTTCGGCCAATGATGCTACTAATGACAAAAGATCAGGCCTAAAAAAAGTGTTTGTTTCGGGTAACATCTTCAAAAACAATTAGGTATGGGAGTGATTTTTTTTAAAAAAATATTTTGTTTTTTTCCTCTAACTTTGGATGGCTAAAACAGGACCTTGGCTGGACCTTAAAACACTGTGTGTATTGCATGTTCCGTGCATTAACTGTTATTTCATTAAATAAATAAAACATTCAGTAGTAAATAAACTTAATAAACCTGACAATCCTGTATTACTGATCAAAAGCTGTTCTTGTGTACACTGGTCACAGCTAATGTTTTGCCATTTGCAGGCTTTGAAGGACAGATTTAAATTCAATGATTTCAAGACATGTTAAGGCTTTTAATATTTAAATTTACGCAAGGATTAAACTATTCATAAAGACCAGGCATTCACAATTTATTTATATTTACCAAGTAATTTATATTAACTTGTTAACTAGGGCTAAACAACAAACCACATTAAAAATACACTCACAAAATATTGATGACTATTAAATATTTCTGTGTGTTTAGTCAATTTATTATTTTGTTCATAAGTGTATAGAATGTATGATTGTGTGTTTGTACTTTTTCATTGTTTAATGTAAAAATTGGATTGACCTGTCACAAAAATAACAAATGTAATATGTATTTATATGACGAGAAACATTTGTTTCAGTCATAAATAAAGAATATGTTCTGTTCTGTTCATGATGACGCTGACATCATTTCATTCATTTATATTTACATTTCTAATGTAAGTACTTGTATAACACATACATAACCATTCTCGCCCTCGATCGATACTAGTATCATCTCTCGTGTTTAGCGCTTGTAATTATGGGGGGAAAAGTAGTCCGGTCAGATGATTTGCATATATATAGATTCAAGATTCAAGATTCAAGATTCTTTATTAAATAACGTAAACATTACAATGTTTCTTGTTACGTGATACAATGAATAATATTATATACAACAGTCAGTCATGATAAGTATGTGCATAGACATGAAGGCAAAGACAAAACATGATTTATACGGAAAAGATATACAGACATATATTGAACGTGAGGTTGTACTAAGTACATTGAAAAAAATAATAGAACAATGCATTGTGTATGTATGTACATATATACATATTGAAATATATAGCTAGGGACCAAAACCCAGGTTTTAGGACCCAATCTAGACACGCCGTTCAAAAGCACCAAACCTTCCTCAAATGTGTTTTTTATATTTCTATGTATTTTTAGAAAGGTCCCCAAAGGTTCATGAATCCTTAAATGGATTATATGCACACCGAATTTTAATTGCTTCACGCGCAGTTAAAACTATGACGTTTCAAGAAAAAACAAGTGACGTGTGAAAGGAAGGCGAGGCTAAACGTTTACGCTGTCCCATTTGCCGTGATAAATTTAGGTGTTATTCTGCGTTTTTATCAATTTAGAGAAGAAAATGGTTGAGAAACGGGACATATGGGTATTGATTGAGTACAATGATATAAATATAAGGAATACATTTAATGTTTTTAACATCCATGGGACTATGAATAGCATCAGGTCGCGAGCAAAGTTAACAATCCCTTCTGGATTAACTTACTTTGCACGTGAAATGATGTTATTCAGTGCCATGAATGTTAAAAAATAAAATGTATTCCTTAAATACATTGGATTGAGATATAATGTAGTGGTTTAGTGGTAAATGTATATTCTGATGAAGGTCTTTGGCCGAAAGCTAATAAATTGAGTAAACACATAGAAATGTTCAGATCACTATGGGACACAAAAGTACAAGCAAACCTTTTCTTAAGCCTCAGATTATTGAGATAAGGCCAAAAAAATAGGTGTGTTTCCCCTCGACCGACCGACCCTAAACTTTTTAAAGCAAAAAAGAAAATTCCCTACCCACCTAGCCTATTTTATTTAGAGCTGCTAGGGGAAACATACATCTTTTTTGGTCTAATACAGATTGTGTATCTTATGTTTTTTTTATATATCACTAATTGTTTCTTATTCATTCAGATCATTTATAATATCAATAAATCAATGCCATACTATACATAACTATATTATTGCTAAAATCTATTTTCAGTTTTAGCATTTGATGATAACGTACGGATTTACCAAACCAGGCGCCGATTTCACCAACAATTCCTTAATTTTTTCTTAAATACTTCAGAAAATACTTAACTAAGTCACTTAGTAAAACTTAGCAGAAATGTGTTTCACCAACATAAATTAAGTGTCCACTTGATAACTAAGCTAAATTTAAGTTTTTACTTAAGTAAATTGGTTTGGTGAAACATGTTTTCCTTACTTAAGAAAATTTAGGAGGTAAACTTAAATTTCAGTTTTTAAGTAGCTAAGTATATACATAAGTATGTTGGTGAAATCGGCGCCTGATTCATCAAACCGGTTTCGGTTTTATTTATTTATTTATTTTTTTGCATGGTGTTTTGCGCCATTTATCAACAGATCAATTAGGTTATGTATGGCGGCCAGTTTAATTGGTGGAGGAAGACCTCAGCTATTTGAGACAAACTCAGATACAAAATTCCCCGCCATTCTGTCAAAGCTACGCAATTTCATCTAATGGGATTCAATTTTGTTACAGTTTGGCACAGTCACGCGTTCTGTTCTGTCACACATGTATTCATAGAGCATCAAAGACCACATATCTTTACGATTAAATTGTTCAGAATGTAATGACGACGCGCGGGAATGGTTACCGTCCGTGTTATCGAGGTATAGACAGGCGATGTGTACCAGTAGGGTACCAGATTTCGCGCGCAATTGGAAAAGGAATTACAAAGGATAGTTGCTTATGCGATAACCATTACTGACCAAACCTATTAAATATTATATGAAGACTATAAAGGCCAAGTCACAACATATATGTGACTATTGTATAGTTCTTAAATATATAAATCCAAGAAAGATGGAAGATATGCGTTTGCAAGAGAAATAAAGTATAAAATTAACTGGTTACAAATCTCAATAAACTATCCTAGGAGATCAATACGGCGTATGAATATATTGTTAGACATTTTATGCAAGATCACGTGATGATCACGTGATGATGATATAGATAGCACAGCAAAACGATGGAACAATAGATGAAATAGCTAATAAACAATATATAACTTAAACAATGTATAAAAGAAAATATTAGAAATTTCTTAATGACTTTACCGTATTTGTATCCGCACTTCAAAAGAAGAAACACCTGTTAAAATATGGGTCTTCTTTTTCAGGCAATGCGTCGATTCATCAGTGAGGCTGTAGTTAGGATTCGTGAAAAAACATGGTTACTAAACGTTGGTGAACAAGTTCACCATGCTAAAAAGTAAAACCGAACATGAAACATTATAAATACACATATTGTATAATGGACATTTTTTTAACGAGTTTAGTCGGTGGCCAGTTTAATATACACATAGTTAATCAACTGATGTAATATAGTACGTTCCCCTTCGACAGCCTCTAACACGTTTGTAAACAGTCGATGCATTTTGGTGGGGTATTGGTCAGAGGTCCTCTAATATTATACCTCATTTGCATATTCCACTCTTTGTTTAATATGACGTCATCCGGTCAATAAAGTTGAATATTGACCGGGCGCCTGGTCCGATAGCTATATTAACGGACGTGTGAAAAAAACGACGTCAAAATAAATCATAAAACGTATTGATTTAATTTGTTGGTCAGATTCGGTATAATATAACAAATAATATATGGTGCTTCGGTCCATAATTATGAAGTTTATGAACTGGGCAGTCAGACCTAGAACGTTATATGGACCTCGGCTTCGCTTCGGTCCATATAACATTCTAGGTCTGACTGCCCAGTCCATAAACTTGCATATGGACCTCAGCACCATACGTTATCTGTTAAATAATAACTGGTGTCATATATTTCACGGGTTTTCCGTGTTACTCAGTACTTTATTGTCGTCTGTACACAGTTCATTAATCATTGGCATCTCACTTATGATGATTGATAAAGCTAATAAGATTGCTGATGATGATGATGATTGATGGTGATTGATAAAGATGAATATTTTTCTTGGTTTAGGATGATGATGATCACTAGTGATGAGTATTGATTTTCATTAATGACGATGATGATTGATGATGATTGTTAATGATGAATATTGGTCTTGGTTTGGGATGATGATGATGATGATGATCACTGTTGATGAGTATTGATGTTCGTTAATGACGATGGTGATAGATGGAGACTGATAATGATGCATATTGGTCTTGGTTTAGGATGATGATGATTGGTGGTGATGATTATTGATGTCAGTTAATGATAATGATGACACGGGCTGAATATATACATACATACGTATTTATGTTGGTAATTGTATTAAACAGTTAAGTTTCTGATACGACACGTGCTTTTGAGAAATTGACATATATTATTCTAACAAATAATTTAAGGAAATCTATTTCCACAATGACATATATTTCTTCGTATCGAAAAGTATATCTTTAACAACCTGTAACCGTAAATATACATCCGTAATAACTCAATAAAGGCTTTCATTTCACGCATACGGACTGACAAGCTTGTTAATTACTGGCCATTGTCTGAGCCTGTGTAAACTGAATTGTCTGTTTGGCAAAGTCACAGCTTTAAGTACCTCTCGCGTCCTCGTGAGTATTTAATTATGAAGTGCAAAGCTGTTGTGGCGTGTTTGCGGCTGGGATGCCCTACAAATATTCCAAACTTGGCTTGTTTGGTTCATTCACATTGCACATTCATACAGCATCTGATTGGTCTACAGTGAATTTGCGGAGTATATATACATACTTATCTTGTTTGACAACCATTCTACCGTGTTGGTCAGATAGATTATCATCGGAAGATAATCGCACCATCACCGAGTTTGAAGATTATCGATTAGAGCCATACACCATCAAGTTCTGTCAAAGCCAAATTATGGGGATGGAGAAATTTGACATGTACGCTAAGCTGTACGAGGTACAGAGTCGCTTCCAACGTGCCTGCGACCAGATCAACCTACTCAATGAGAAGATGGAGTACCTTAACTACCGCTACAAGATCGCACGTGACGAAGACCAGAAATCCTTCCGATACTCGCTACGCATGCGCATTCTCGTCGTGGAGCGGGCACTGAAGACATTCTGCCACTACGCCTGCATGAAGAAGAACGAGGTTATGGATCTCCGCTGTAAGTTCTATGGCGAAAATTCCGACGATGACACTTTCGGAGAACATGATAGCGACTAAGAGTGAACCACGTCCAAACGTGTTCTATTCTGGCAAGTCTTCGGTCATCTGAGGAAAAATGATCGTCTGTCCGTGACTTTCGCTAAAGTCTTTTGGGTGTGCATACCCAACTAAACCGCCCTTAAATAAGAGGCCTAACACAACTACGTCGAAATGTGTACCTCAAAATTGTCAAATTGTGTTTGTTGTTCATTTTCCTGTCCCATTTGTTCAACAAAAAAAAAGAGAAAGATCTAAAACTCTGACACTCGAGATGAGCCAAACACAGTTGTACGGACGCTTTTATTCCGGCGCAAAGAATGGCCGCTAATTAACGAGCGTGTTAGTCCGTATGCGTGTGGAATGAAAGCCTTTATTGAGTTGTTTCGGATGTCATATTTACGGTTACAAGTTCTTATAGATATGTATGTTAAATATGAATACATATAATTATAGGGAAAACAGATCTATATTCAAATTGCAAACATGTCAAATACAATAGATTCTGTATATGAATTATGTAGTTTTTATATGAAGGAAGCGAGACGATGGGATAGTCTGCCTCTACCACAACCAAATTCGACCGTCATATATGGCCTACCACAAACAAATCGAGCGTCATATATGGCCTACCACAAACAAATCGAGCGTCATATATGGCCTACCACAAACAAATCGAGCGTCATATATGGCCTACCATTAACAAATCGAGCGTCATATATGGCCTACCACAAACAAATAGAGCGTCATGTATGGCCTACCACAAACAAATCGAGCGTCATATATGGCCTACCATAAACAAATCGAGCGTCATATATGGCCTACCACAAACAAATCGAGCGTCATATATGGCCTACCACAAACAAATCGAGCGTCATATATGGCCTACCATAAACAAATCGAGCGTCATATATGGCCTACCACAAACAAATCGAGCGTCATATATGGCCTACCACAAACAATTCGAGCGTCACATATGGCCTACCACAAACAAATCGACCGTCATATATGGCCTACCACAAACAAATCGAGCGTCATATATGGCCTACCACGAATAAATCGACCGTCATATATGGCCTACCACGAACAAATCGACCGTCATATATGGCCTGACAGGTGTTAAACAATTTACTTAAACATCAGTCAAAGAAACAAATCAAGAAATAAAGAATCATCACCATCAGCAGTATCCACTAGCCATAACCACCAGTATCCTTATCCACCAGCCATAACCAGCACCATCATTATCCTTATCCACCAGCCATAACCAGCATCATCAGTACCCTTATCCACCAGCCATAACCAGCATTATCATTAACCAACGTTAATCACCACCATCACCCATCATTTATCACCATCCATCATTTATCACCATCCATCATCATTATAACATTTTATGTCTACAGTTTTATCACAAACATGTTCCCCCCACCACCAAAAAATGAAAAGACATATATTTATGATATCATTGGCATCTCACTTATGATGATTGATAAAGCTAATAATGATGATGATGATTGATGGGGATGATTAATGGGAATGATTATAGATTATGAGTATTGGTTAATTATGATGAGTGATGTTGAAAAGTGATGATTGATGTGATTAAAAGTGATGAGTATTGATGGAGACTGATAATGATGCATATTGGTCTTAATTTAGGATGATGATGATCACTGGTGATGAGTATTGATGTTTGTTAATGACGATGATGATTGATGGAGACTGATAATGATGCATATTGGTCTTGATTTAGGATGATGATGATCACTGGTGACGAGTATTGATGTTCGTTAATGACGATGATGATTGATGGAGACTGATAATGATAAATATTGGTCTTGGTTTAGCATGATGATGATGATCACTGGTGATGAGTATTGATGCTCGTTAATGACGATAATGATTGATGGAGACTGATAATGATAAATATTGGTCTTGGTTTAGCATGATGATGATGATCACTGGTGATAAGTATTGATGTTCGTTAATGACGATGATGATTGATGGAGACTGATAATGATAAATATTGGTCTTGGTTTAGCATGATGATGATGGTCACTGGTGATGAGTATTGATGCTCGTTAATGACGATGATGATTGATGATGATTGATAATGATGAATATTTGTCTTGGTTTAGGATGATGATGATGATCACTGGTGATGAGTATTGATGTTCATTAATGACGATGATGATTGATGATGATTGATAATGATGAATATTGATGTTGGTTTAGGATGATGATGATGATCACTGGTGATGAGTATTGATGTTCGTTAATGACGATGATGATTGATGATGATTGATAATGATGCATATTAGTCTTGATTTAGGACGATGATGATGATCACTGGTGATGAGTATTGATGTTCGTTAATGACGATGATGATTGATGGAGACTGATAATGATGCATATTGGTCTTGATTTAGGATGATGATGATCACTGGTGATGAGTATTGATATTCGTTAATGACGATGATGATTGATGGAGACTGATAATGATGAATATTGGTCTTGGTTTAGCATGATGATGATGATCACTGGTGATGAGTATTGATGCTCTGTAATGACGATGATGATTGATGATTGATAATGATGAATATTTGTCTTGGTTAAGGATGATGATGATGATCACTGGTGATGAGTATTGATGTTCGTTAATGACGATGATGATTAATGGTGATTGATAATGATGAATATTGGTCTTGGTTTAGGATGATGATGATGATCACTGGTGATGAGTATTGATGTTCGTCAATGACGATGATGATTGATGGAGACTGATAATGATGCATATTGGTCTTGATTTAGGATGATGATTTTTACTGGTGATGAGTATTGATGTTCGTTAATGACGATGATGATTGATGGAGACTGATAATGATGAATATTGGTCTAGGTTTAGCATGATGATGATGATCACTGGTGATGAGTATTGATGCTCGTTAATGACGATGATGATTGATGATGATTGATAATGATGAATATTGGTCCTGGTTTAGGATGATGATGATTGGTGGTGATGATTATTGATGTCAGTTAATGATAATGATGACACGGGCTGACTATATACATACATAGGTGTTTATGTTGGCAATTGTATTAAATAGTTATGTTTCTGATACACGTGCTTTTGAGAAATGTATATACACTGAACAAAATTTCTAAGTATCAACTTTTGTATCTTAACTAATTTTCTAATGACCCATAGTTTGTAAAACATTTAGTTTTTTGTTTAAATTGTTACATCTTTTGAGAGTTACCCTCCCTTTATATGAAAACATGAAATGTGCTGATAAAACACATAACATGAGTCAAAGATCACTTAAAGTTATCAAATTCTTAAAATTGGTATGAGATAATAGAAAAAAACATAAAAATTTGACCCATTTATCGCAGATTTTTCCGTCTATAAAAAAATGAAATATGGATAATCTTAAATTACCTCCTAAAGTAACTGTAATTCAGCGTTAACATTAACTATATCGAAAATTTCTTTTGCAAACGCATTTGTAGTGGTAATGCTAGTAAAACATGATGTCAAAATAATTTTAACTGGCATATTTTAGAATAGAAACATCGAAAGCTTCACTAATTCGAAATACATAATAAAAATCATATATACCCAGTTATATAAGTGTTATAACTTATTTCTAAGAAAACACATTGACTTAAAACTTTTAAAATATGTTCATGCAATCAGAGCAGACGATTTACACTCGTTATTTTGCAGTTTAACCGTATCTCTAATCAAGCTCAAAATACACAAATCAATGAGAATATTATTGACATATTTTTCGGTAGATACTTAGCAATTTGGTTTAGTGTATATTATTTTAACAAACATTTTAAGGAAATCTATTTCACAAAGACATATATCTCTTCATATAAAATCCCATATTTTTAACAACCTGTAACTGTAAATATGCATCCGTAACAACTCAATAAAGGCTTTCATTTCACGCATACGGTCTGACACGCTCGTTAATTACTGACCATTGTCTGAGCCTAAGTAAACTGAATTGTCTGGTTGGCAAAGTCACAGCTTTAAGTACCTCTCGCGTCTTCGTGAGTATTTAATTGTGAAGTGCAAAGCTGTTGTGGCGTGTTTGCGGCTGGGATGGGCTACACATATTCCAAACTTGGCTTGTTTGGTTTATTCACATTGCATCTCTGATTGAGCTATTCATACATGTATCTGATTGGCCTTCAGTGAATTTGCGGAGTATATATATACCATACTTATCTTGTTTGACAACTATTCTACCTTGTTGGTCAGATAGATTATCATCGGAAGATCACCGCATCATCACCGAGTTTGAAGATTATCGATTACAGCCATACACCATCAAGTTCTGTCAAAGCCAAATTATAGGGATGGGGAATTTTGACATGTACGCTCAGCTGTACGATGCGCAGCGTCGCTTCCAACGTGCCTGCGACCAGATCAACCTACTCAACGAGAAGATGGAGTACCTCAACAACCGCTACAAGATCGCGAGTGACGAAGACCAGAAATGCTTCCGCTACACGCTACGCATGCGCATTCTCGTCGTGGAGGGGATGCTGAAGACATTCTGCCACTATGCCTGCATGAAGAAGAACGAGATTATGGATCTCCTCTGTAAGCTCTATGGCGAAAATTCCGACGATGACTCTTTCGGAGAACATGATAGCGACTAAGAGTGAACCACGTCCAAAAGTGTTCTATTCTGGCAAGTCTTCAGTCATCTGCGGAAAAATGATCGTCTGTCCGTGACTTTCGCTAAAGTCTATTGGGTATGCATACCCACCTAAACCGCCCTTAAATAAGAGGGCTAACACAACTACCTCGAAATGGGTACCTCAAAATTGTCAAATTGTGTTTGTTGTTCATTTTCCTGTCCCAGTTGTTCAAAGTCGCCCACTACACTTCAGTAGATTAATTGAAGTAATTAATTGTATAATTCGTTCGTAA
The DNA here is from genome assembly GCA_037043455.1 of Cyrtodaria siliqua. NCBI lineage: Eukaryota > Metazoa > Mollusca > Bivalvia > Adapedonta > Hiatellidae > Cyrtodaria > Cyrtodaria siliqua. Next base: position 83,045 of record JAWPHD010007563.1, on the reverse strand, counting down.
GCGTGCGCATGCGCGCACACACACACTGCTTAATGTAGAGAATTGTTTGTTTCAAATCAGTCAGCTTGTTAAAAAAAGTCATGATGATTATTATTTTTATCTATTTTGTTTTATGTAAGAATACACAAAATGCACAACCACTCGTGTACAGGTCTTTATTTACACAAAAACATCTACAGTCGAATACAAACAAAATGTTTCAAACGCATAGGTCTTTATTTAGTTCAAATTTGCGAGGGCATCTTTCGTCATTTGTTGTGGAGCATATGATTCTCGTATGTTGCCATTGTTATTGCATCGCTTGTCGTTTTCCACCATACTGTGATATTTGCCTTCCGAAATCAAAGTCGAATTATTCAGTCTCGTTCAAGGTCCCGATAGTTACAATTCGATTTGCATAATGATGAACCGGGAACCAACTATATGCATACTGGTATTTTAGGTAGCAGTCGGAACGAGGATTTACAACAAACTAAAAAGTTTCGGCATCATGTATACAAAGGATCTTGCATGGGAGCCTGTTTAATGTTAAATTTATAAGACGGATTGAATACACTTATATGATGCGATGCTCTGCAGAGAGTCATTTCAATTTCATCTGAAGATATTAATACATTGAATAATACATATGCACGAATGTGAGATTCTATTTATCTTCAAAAACGCCACATAACTTATTTGCAAGTTTTTATGTAGTTTCTGTCGTATGACGTATTCATCGCACCGTACCAAAAACGGAAATATCTCGTATTTTTCCGAAAAACAGAATTGCTCAATCGATTTCCGACCAGCGGAGCTGCCTCGTCGATTTCCGAACAACGGAACTGCCTAGATGATTTCCGAACAACGAAACTGTCTGGACGATTTCCGAACAACGGAACTGCCTTCTCAATTTCCGAACAACGGAACTGAACAACGGAACTGCCTAGTCGATTTCAGAACAACGAAACTGTTCAGTCGATTTCCGAAAAACTGAACTGAACAACGGAACTGCCTCGTCGATTTCCGAACAACATACTTCCAAGTCGATTTCCAGACAACGGAACTGACGATTTCCGAATAAAAGAACTGCCTAGTCGATTTCCGAACAACGGAACTGCCTCGTCGATTTCCGAACAACAGACCTGCCTCGTCGATTTCCGGACAACGGCACTCCGAGTCGATTTACGTACAACGGAACCGAACAACGGAACTGCCTAGTCGATTTCTGAACAAAGAATTGCTTAGTGGATTTCTGAACAATGAAACTGAACCACGGAAAAATCTCGTTGATTTCCGAACAACGGAACTTCCAAGTCGATTTCCGAACAACCTAACTGAACAACGGAACTGCCTAGTCGATTTCTGAATAAAGAACTGCCTAGACGATTTCCGAACAATGAAACTGAACAACGGAACAGGCTCGTGATTTCCGAACAACGGAACTCCCATAGCGATTTCCGAACAACCTAACGGAACAACGGAACTGCCTTGTCGAGTTCCGAACAACGGAACTACGTAGTCGATTTTCAAGCGACGGTAATGTCTAGCCGATGTCCGTAATGTCCTATGTTTAGTGGTTGCGGAAATCGACGAGCCAATTCTAATTTCACATCGAGGCCGAGCCTACATTTACACAGGGGTGTGTGGGTGGCGGTGAATATCTTCTTAGAAATATTAAAACTAACCCGCCAAATAACGGAAAATTACACTTAAGATAAAGTATATCAAAACTCTATCCAGCTGTTCAGGTATTATAATAATGCATATTTTACGTGCCGATTAAAACTGTAGGTTTTTGACGGGTTTTTAAAATACCTGTGATTGACTATGCGGGTAAAATGAATTATAGTTGGTAACTGTTAAATCGACGCACCAGTTTCGGGGTTTGCCCTGGCTGGTTAAAGCCGTTTATATTGTATCTATAGAGTCTGGATTCTCAAAATATGTAAGTTTTATATATACCTCATCAGCAGTAGTATTAGAACTGGTCTACTACGTTGTGACCTTTGGCTGTTGGTGGCGGTATAGCATAACAAACACCCATTAAACATCAAGATATTACATTTCCATCATAAAACATGTTGATTTAGGATATTTTGTCTGAAATTTGCATTTTTATGGATACAATTGTACTGAGAGTATATTTGCAGAAAGTAAAGTTTCTTTACTGCCATTTTGGGGGTGGTCACTTTCAATGAAATATTAGAGGCTGAAAGCAGTTCATTACTGGTCATTTGTGGGTGTCTCTAAGATAGTTCTTTAAACAAGTTAGGTTTTATCATCCGTTCGGATAAAGTAATAAGGCTTATAGGCCAAAAGGCTATAATGGAGGCTTATGGGAAATGCAATGTAGTTATGACCAGTTAGCATGGTTCCCGGAATCCTTGTTAGCATTCCCCTCTCTCTGGGGCAACTCTAAATAACATATTCCTGTGTTTGAAAATTATAACTCTAAACGGAGGAAGTAATTTAAATGGTTAGTAAAGAAAGTTTCAGGCCGATATAAATTGGATGACAAATTAAATATTAATTCTATACTCCGACATAACATTATTTATATTTCAAAATGAATTACATCATTTCGATAAGGAACAATTCGAAATGTCACGGCACAAAAGTGATTTTCGACCACAGATGTTCCCTACTTTTGAAGTTAATTTCAAAGATAACGTTGCTAAGAGAACGACAATACGAATCTTTGTTCCGTCAAATTTCATTGGATCACACATTTTCACAAGAACCGCAGATCTTCGGCCCCTATCAGTTAGTAAGATAAAATACCTGTCAAACACTTGGTTGTCTTCCATTTGATGTGTATTATGAACCGATTGTAATAAAAGTTGTACATGACTAGTAACCACATACATGACTAGTTACCACATACACGATTAGTTACCCCATACATGACTAGTTACCACATACATGATTAGTTACCACATACATGACTAGTGACCACATACATGACTAGTTACCACATACATGACTAGTAACCACATACATGACTAGTAACCACATACATGACTAGTTACCACATACACGACTAGTTACCACATACACGACTAGTTACCACATACACGACTAGTAACCACATACACGACTAGTTACCACATACACGACTAGTTACCGCATACACGACTAGTTACCGCATACACGACTAGTAACCACATACATGACTAGTTACCACATACACGACTAGTTACCCCATACACGACTAGTAACCACATACACGACTAGTTACCCCATACACGACTAGTTACCCATACACGACTAGTAACCACATACACGACTAGTTACCCCATACACGACTAGTTACATGACTAGTTACCACATACACGACTAGTTACCACATACACGACTAGTTACCACATACACGACTTGTTACCACATACACGACTAGTTACAACATACACGACTAGTTACCACATACACGACTAGTAACCACATACACGACTAGTAACCACATACACGACTAGTTACCACATACACGACTAGTTACCGCATACACGACTAGTTACCACATAAATGACCAGTTACAACATACATGACCAGTTACCGCATACATGACCAGTTACCGCATACATGACTAGTTACCAAATACACGACCAGTTACCGCATACACGACCAGTTACCACATACAAGACCAGTTACCACATACAAGTCTAGTGACCAAATACATGACTAGTTACAACATACAACACAAGTTACCATATACATGACTAGTTACCACATACAAGACTAGTTACCACATACATGACTAGAGTTACCACATACATGACTAGTTAGTTACCACATACATGACCAATGACCACATACATGACCAGTGACCACATACATGACTAGAGTTACCACATACATGACCAGCAAATCACATAAATGACCAGTGACCACATACATGACTAGAGTTACCACATACATGACCAGTTACCACATACATGACCAGTTACCACATACATGGCCAGTTACCACATACATGACCAGTTACCACATACATGACCAGTTACCACATACATGACTAGTTACCACATACTTGACTAGGTACCACATACATGACCAGTTACCGCATACATGACCAGTTACCGCATACACGACCAGTTACCGCATACACGACTAGTTACCAAATACATGACTAGTCACCGCATACATGACCAGTTACCGCATACTTGACCAGTTACCGCGTACATGACCAGTAACCGCGTACACGACCAGTTACCACGTGCACGACCAGTTACCACGTGCACGACCAGTTACCACATGCATGACCAGTTACCTCATGCATGACTAGTGACCACATACATGACTAGTTGCCTCATACATGACTAGTTACCACATACATGACTTGTTACCACATACATGACTTGTTACCACATACATGACTAGTAACCTCATACATGACTAGTTACCCCATACATGACTAGTGACCACATACATGACCTGTTACCACATACATGACCAGTTACCACGTACATGACTAGTTACCACATATGACTAGTTACCACATACATGACTAGTTACCACATAGGACTAGTTACCACATACGTTACCTCATACATGACTAGTTACCACATACATGACTAGAGTTAACACATACAATACCAGTTACCACATACATAACTAGAGTTACCACATACATGACCAGTGACCACATACATGACCAGTTACCACATACAAGACTAGTGACCAAATACATGACTAGTTACAACATACAACACAAGTTACCATATACATGACTAGTTACCACATACAAGACTAGTTACCACATACATGACTAGAGTTACCACATACAAGACTAGTTAGTTACCACATACATGACCAATGACCACATACATGACCAGTGACCACATACATGACTAGAGTTACCACATACATGACCAGCAAATCACATACATGACCAGTGACCACATACATGACTAGAGTTACCACATACATGACTAGTTACCACATACATGACCAGTTACCACATACATGGCCAGTTACCACATACATGACCAGTGACCACATACATGACCAGTGACCACATACATGACCAGTGACCACATAAATGACCAGTTACCACATACATGACCAGTTACCACATACATGACCAGTGACCACATACATGACCAGTTACCACATACATGACCAGTTACCACATACATGACCAGTTATCACATACATGACCAGTTACCACGTACATGACTAGTTACCACATACATGACTAGAGTTACCACATACTTGACTAGTTACTACAGTTACCACATACATGACCAGTGACCACATACATGACTAGTTACCACATACATGACCAGTGACCACATACATGTTACCACATACTTGACTCGTTACCACATACATGACTAGTTACCACATACATGACTAGTTACCCCATACATGACTAGTTACCACATACAGGACTAGCTACCACATACAGGACTAGAGTTTAGAGTTACCACATACATGACTAGTTACCACATACACGACTAGTTACCACGTACACGACAAGTTACCACATACATGACCACTTACCACGTACATGACCTGTTACCACGTACATGACCAGTTACCGTGACCACGTACACGACTTGTTACCACATACACGACTAGTTACCACATACACGACTAGTTACCTATACATGACTAGTTACCACGTACATGACTAGTTACCACATACATGACTAGTTACCACGTACATGACCAGTTGCCACGTACATGACCAGTTGCCCCGTACATGACCAGTTGCCCCATACATGACCAGTTAACACGTACATGGCCAGTTACCCCATACATGGCCAGCTACCACATACATGACCAGTCACCCCATACAGACCAGTTACCACGTACATGACCAGTTACCACGTACATGACCAGTTACCCCGTACATGGCACAGTTACCCCGTACATGACCAGTTACCACGTACATGACCAGTAACCACGTACATTACCAGTGACCACGTACATGACAAGTTACCACGTACATGACTAGTTACCACATACACGACTAGTTACCACATACATGACTAGTTACCACGTACATGACTAGAGTTACCACGTACATGACTAGTTACCACATACAGGACTAGTTACCACATACATGACTAGTTACCGCGAACATGACTATTTGCCACGTACGTGACTAGTTGCCCCATATATGACCAGTTGCCCCGTACATGGCACAGTTACCCCGTACATGACCAGTTACCACGTACATGACCAGTAACCACGTACATGACTAGTTACCACGTACATGACTAGTTACCCCTTACAGGACTAGTTAGCACATACAGGACTAGTTACCACCTACATGACTAGTTACCACATACATGACCAGTTACCACATACATGACCATGACTTGTTACCACGTACATGACTAGTTACCACATGCATGACCAGTTACCACATGCATGACTAGTTACCACATACGTGACTAGTTACCACATACATGACTAGTTACCACATACATGACCATGACTTGTTACCACGTACATGACTAGTTACCACATACATGACTAGTGACCACATACATGACCAGTGACCACATACATGACCAGTTACCACATACATGACCATGAATTGTTACCACGTACATGACTAGTTACCACATACATGACTAGTTACCACATACATGATTAGTTACCACATACATGACCAGTGACCACATACAAGACCTGTTACCACATACATGACCATGAATTGTTACCACGTACATGACTAGTTACCACATACATGACTAGTTACCACATACATGACCAGTGACCACATATATGACCAGTGACCACATACATGACTAGTTACCACATACATGACTTGTTACCACGTACATGACTAGTTACCACGTACATGACTAGTTACCCCATACAGGACTTGTTACCACATACAGGACTAGTTACCACATACATGACTAGAGTTACCACATACATGACCAGTTACCACATACATGACTAGAGTTACATGACCAGTTACCACATACATGACCAGTTACCACGTACACGACCAGTTACCACGTACACGACTAGTTAGCACGTACACGACTAGTTACCACGTACATGGCCAGTTACCACATACACGACCAGTTACCACATACATGACCATGACTTGTTATCACGTACATGACTAGTTACCACATACACGACTAGTTACCACATACACGACTAGTTACCACATACACGACTATTTACCACATACATGACTAGTTACCACGTACATGACTAGTTACCACCTACATGACTGGTTACCACATACATGACCAGTTACCACATACATGACCATGACTTGTTACCACGTACATGACTAGTTACACATACACGACTAGTTACCACATACATGACTAGTTACCACATACACGACTAGAGTTACCACATACATGACTAGTTACCACATACGTGACTAGTTACCACGTACATGACTAGAGTTACCACATACATGACTAGTTACCACGTACATGACTTGTTACCCCATACAGGACTAGTTACCACATACATGACTAGTTACCACATACACGACTAGTTACCACATACATGACCAGTTACCACGTACATGACTAGTTACCACGTACATGACTAGTTACCACCTACACGACTAGTTACCACATACATGACCAGTTACCTCATACATGACCATGACTTGTTACCACGTACATGACTAGTTACCACATACATGACTAGTTACCTCATACACGACTAGTTACCACATGCATGACTAGTTACCACATGCATGACTAGTTACCACATACGTGACTAGTTACCACATACATGACTAGTTACCACATACAAGACTTACCACCTACATGACTAGTTACCACATACATGACTATGACTTGTTACCACATACACGACTAGTTACCACATACACGACCAGTTACCACATAAATGACCAGTGACCACATACATGACTAGTAACCACATACATGACCAGTGACCACATACATGACTAGTTACCACATACATGACCAGTGACCATATACATGACTAGTGACCACATACATGACCAGTGACCACATACATGACTAGTGGCCACATACATGACCATGAAGTGTTACCACGTACATGACTAGTAACCACATACATGACTAGTTACCACATACATGACCAATTACCACATACATGACCAGCACCCACATACTTGACCAGTGACCACATACATGACTAGTTACCACATACATGACTTGTTACCACGTACATGACTAGTTACCACATACATGCCCAGTGACCACATACATGACCAGTTACCACATACATGAACATGACTTGTTACCACGTACATGACTAGTTACCACATACATGACTAGTGACCACATACATGACCAGTGACCACATACATGACCAGTTACCACATACATGACCATGAATTGTTACCACGTACATGACTAGTTACCACATACATGACTAGTTACCACATACATGATTAGTTACCACATACATGACCAGTGACCACATACAAGACCTGTTACCACATACATGACCATGCATTGTTACCACGTACATGACTAGTTACCACATACATGACTAGTTACCACATACATGACTTGTTACCACGTACATGACCAGTTACCACGTACACGACCAGTTACCACATACATGACCAGTGACCACATACATGACTAGTTACCACATACATGACCATACATGACTAGAGTTACCACATACATGACTAGTTACCACATACATGTCTAGTTACCACATACATGACTAGTTACTCCATACATGACTAGTTACCACATATATGACTAGTTACCCCATACATGTCTAGTTACCACATACATGACTAGTTACCACATACATGACTAGTTACCACATACACGACCAGTGACCACATACATGACTAGTTACCACATACATGACTAGTTACCACATACATGTACGTTCGCATACTTAAAAACAACAATAAAACAGAAGAAAAAACCATTTCAAAATTAATTAAATTTATGTGCTTGATGACTGAAAGGAAAATAAACAGCAAACACAATTGTTGACAATTTTGAGATACCTCTTTCGAGGTTATTGTGTTTGCCCTCTCTTTTGTAGGGTTTGTTTTAGGTGGGTGTGCACAAAGAAAGACTTTAGGGAAAGTCTCGGACAGAAGATCATGTTCTGGCAGATGATCTGTCTTGGAGATCTCTTCTGGACTTGCTCAGTCGCTGTCGGATTCTCCGAAAGAGTTGTCTCCCATTCCATCGTAGACAATTTCTCCATCGTCGGGATTTTCACCATACAGCTTACAGCGGAGATCCAGAACCTCGTTTTTCTTGATGCAGGCGTAGTGGCAGTATGCCTTCAGTGTTCCCTCCACGACGAGAATGCGCATGCGTAACCTGTAACAGAAGGACTTCTGGTCTTCGCCACGTGCGTTGGTGTAGCGCCTGTTATGGTATTCCATCTTCTCGTTGAGTAGGTTGATTTGGTCGCAGGCACGTTGGAAGCGTCTCTGCGCCTCGTACAGCTGAGCGTACATGTCAAATTTCGCCATCCCCATGATGTAACTAATTTTGACTGAAATTGTTATGTTCTATTCTGACGGATATCTGTTCTGTTCTGATAATATGAGCTGGATAATCTTTAATCACGGTGTAGATGCGATGATTTTGAGCACGACGATCTTCCGATGATACTCTGACCAACAAGGTAGAATGATTGTCCAACAAGATAATTACGTTATATATACTATAGGAAGATACTTTTATGAATAACAAAATCAGAGAAGCAGTCTGAATGAACCAAACAAGTTAAGCTTGGACTATTTGTATGGCAAACCATCTGCAAACATACCACAACAGCCTTCCAGTGTCATAATTAATTACTCGCTAGGCTGCGAAAAGTTATTAAAGCTGTTGACTCTCGAGATGAACCAAACACGCTGTAAGGACGTTTTATTCCGGCTCAAAGAATGGCCCCTAATTAATGAGCGTGTTAGTCCGTATGCGTGAATGAAAGCCTTTATTGAGTTGTTACGGATGCCTTTCTTAGGGTTACGAGTTCTTATAGATATGAATGTTAAATATGAATACATATATATTATAGGGAAAACAGATCTATATTCAAATTGCAAACATGTGAAATACAATAGATTCTGTATATGGAGTATAAAGGAAGCGTGACGATGGGATAGTCTGCCTCTACCACAAACAAAATCGACCGTCATATATGGCCTGACAGGTGCTAAGCAATTCACGTAAACCATCATTCAAACAAACAAATCAAGAAATAAAGAATCATCACAATCATCAGTATCCACCAGCCATGACCAGCATTATCATTAACCAACGTTAATCACCACCACCACTCATCACTTATCACCATCCATCATCATTATAACATTTCATGTCTACAGTTTTATCAGGTTCCCCCCACCACCAAAAAAATAAAAGAAATATATATTTATGATATCATTGGCATCTCACTTATGATGATTGATAAAGCTAATAATGATGGTGATGATTGATGGGGATGATTAATGGGGATGATTATAAATGTTGGTTAATGCTGATGAGTGATGTTGAAAAATGGTGATTGATGTGATTAGATGTGATGAGTATTGATCTTGGTTAATGACGATGATTGGTGGTGAATGATAATGATGCATATTGTCTTGGTTTAGGACGATGATGATGGTAACTGGTGATGAGTATTGATCTTGGTTAATGACGATGATGATTGATGGTGATTGATAAAGATGAATATTTGTCTTGGTTTAGGATGATGATGATCATCACTGGTGATGAGTATTGATGTTCGTTAATGACGGTTATGATTGATTGTGATTGATAATGATGAATATCTGTCTTGGTTTAGGATGTTGATGATGATCACTGGTGATGAGTATTGATGTTCGTTAATGACGATTATGATTGATGATGATTGATAATGATTGATAATAATGAATATTGGTCCTGGTTTAGGATGATGATGATTGGTGGTGATGATTATTGATGTGTGTTAATGATAATGATGACACTGGCTGAATATATACATACATGGCAATTGTATTAAATAGTTATGTTTCTGATAAAACACGTGCTTTTGAGAAATTTATATATATTATTTTAACAAATATTTTAAGGAAATCTATTTCACAAAGACATATATCTCTTCATATAAAATCCCATATATTTAACAACCTGTAACCGTAAATATGCATCCGTAACAACTCAATAAAGGCTTTCATTTCACGCATACGGTCGGACACGCTCGTTAATTACTGACCATTGTATGAGCCTGAGTAAACTGAATTGTCTGTTTGGCCAAGTCACAGCTTTAAGTACCTCTCGCATCTTCGTGAGTATTTAATTATGAAGTGCAAAGCTGTTGTGGCGTGTTTGCGGCTGGGATGGGCTACACATATTCCAAACTTGGCTTGTTTGGTTTATTCACATTGTATCTCTGATTGAGCCATTCATACATGTATCTGATTGGCCTTCAGTGAATTTGCGGAGTATATATATTATCTTGTTTGACAACTATTCTACCTTGTTGGTCAGATAGATTATCATCGGAAGATCACCGCATCATCACCGAGTTTGAAGATTATCGATCACAGCCATACACTATCAAATTCTGTCAAAGTCAAATTATGGGGATGGGGAATTTTGACATGTACGCTCAGCTGTACGATGCGCAGCGTCGCTTCCAAAGTGCCTGCGACCAGATCAACCTACTCAACGAGAAGATGGAGTACCTCAACGACCGCTACAAGATCGCGAGTGACGAAGACCAGAAATGCTTCCGCTACACGCTACGCATGCGCATTATCGTCGTGGAGGGGATGCTGAAGACATTCTGCCACTACGCCTGCATGAAGAAGAACGAGGTTATGGATCTCCGCTGTAAGCTCTATGGCGGAAATCCCGACGATGACTCTTTCGGAGAACATGATAGCGACTTAGATTGAACCAAAAGAGATATATTCTGGCAAGTCTTCGGTCATCTGCGGAAAAGTGACCGTCTGTCTTTGAATTTCGCTAAAGCCTATTGGGTGTGCATACCCACCTAAACCGCCCTTAAATACGAGAGCTAACACAACTACCTCGAAATGGGTACCTACAAATTGTCAAATTGTGTTTGTTGTTCATTTTCCTGTCCCAATTGTTTAAAGTCGCCCACTACACTTCAGTAGATTAATTGAAGTAAATAATTGTAAAATTCGTTCATAAGCGTGCGCATGCGCACACACACGCACTGCTTTATGTAGATTTTTGTTTGTTTCAAATCAGTCAGCTTGTTAAACTTATAACTTTTCAAACTTATAAGTCTTTATGTAGTTCAATCATCCCCCAACTTTGCTTGCAAATCACTGGTATTTCAGGTAGCAGTCGGCACGATCATTTACGACAAATTAACACGTTTCCGCATCTTGTATATAAAGGAGCTTACATGGGAGACTGTTTAATGTTAAATTTATTAGACGGATTGAATATACTTATATGATGCGACGCTCTGCAGAGAGTCATTTCAATTTCATCTGAAGATATTAATACATTCAATAATACATAGGCACGAATGTGAGATTCTGTTTATCTTCAAAAATGCCACATAACTTATTTGCATATGTTCATGTAGCTGCTGTCGTATGACGTATATTGCTTCAGGTTTCATCGCACCGTACCCAATAACGGAAATATATCGTATTTTTCGGAAAAACAAAACTGCTTAGTCGATTTCCTAACAACAGAACTGCCTCGTCGTTTTCCGAACAACGGAACTGCCTCGTCGATTTCCGAAAAACAGAACTGCTTCATCGATTTCCGAAAAACAGAAATGCCTCATCGATTTCCGAACAACGGAACTGCCTCATCGATTTCCGAACAACAGAACTGCCTCGTCGATTTCCGAAAAACAGAACTGCCTCGTCGATTTCCGAACAACGGAACTGCCTCATCGATTTCCGAACAACAGAACTTCTTCGTCGATTTCCGAACAACAGAACTGCCTCGTCGATTTCGAACAACGGAACTGCCTCATCGATTTCCGAACAACAGATTTGCCTCCTCATCGATTTCCGAACAACAGAACTGCCTCGTCGATTTCCGAACAACAGAACTGCCTCGTCGATTTCCGAAAACCGGAACTGCCTCATCGATTTCCGAACAACGGAACTGCCTCATCGATTTCCGAACAACAGAACTGCCTCGTCGATTTCCGAAAAACAGAACTGCCTCGTCGATTGCCGAACAACAGAACTGCCTCGTCGATTTCCGAAAAACGGAACTGCCTCATCGATTTCCGAACAACGGAACTGCCTCATCGATTTCCGAACAACGGACCTGCCTCGTCGATTTCCTGACAACGGCACTCCGAGTCGAGTTACGTACAACGGAACTGAACAACGGAACTGGCTCGTCGAGTTCCGAACAATGGAACTGCCAAGTCGATTCTGAACAAAGAACTGCCTAGTGGATTTCCGAACAATGAAACTGAACAACGGAAAAGGCTCGTGGATTTCCGAACAACATAACTGAACAACGAAACTGTCTTGTCGAGTTTCGAACAACGGAACTACGTAGTCGATTTTCAAGCGACGGTAATGTCTAGCCGATGTCCGTAATGTCCTATGTTTAGTGGTTGCGGAAATCGACTATCCAATTCTAATTTCACATCGAGGCCGAGCCTACATACCCACCTAAACCGCCCTTAAATAAGAACTAACACAACTACCTCGAAATGGGCCCCAAAATTGTCAAATTGTGTTTATTGTTTATTTTCCTGTCCCAATTTTCAAAGTCTCCCACTACACTTCAGTTGAAGTAATTATTTGTATAACCCGTTCGTTAGCGTGCGCATGCGCGTACACACGCATTACCTAATGTAGAGAGTTGTTTTGTTTCAAATAAGTCAGCTTGTTAAACAAGCCATGATGATTATTAATTTTATCTAATAGTATTTTATTTTATGTAAGAATACACAAACACAGCAAAAACAATTTGTGCAGGTCTTTATTTACATAAAAACATCTACAATCGAATACAAACAAAATGTTTCAAATGCGTAGGTCTTTATTTATTTCAAATTGTGCGAGGGCATCTTTCGTCATTTGTAGTGGAGCATATGATTCTCGTATGTTGCCATTGTTATTGCATCGCTTGTCGTTTTCCACCATACTGTGATATTTGCCTTCCGAATATTCAGTTCCTAGGTCAAGGTTCCGATAGTTACAATTCGATTTGAGTAATGATGAACCGGGTACCAACTATATGCATACTTGTATTTTAGGTAGAAGTCGGAACGATGATTTACGACAAATTAACACGTTTCCGCATCTTGTATATAAAGGAGCTTACATGGGAGCCTGTTTGATGTTAAATTTATTAAATACACTTAAATTGAATACACTTATATTCAATATCTCCCGAGCGTCATTTCAATTTTAACTTCAGATATTAATACATTTAATATAATATAGGCACGAATGTGAGATTCTATTTATCTTCATAAATGAAACATAACCTATTTGCATGTATTCATGTAGCTGCTGTCGTATGACGTATATGACGTCAACTGGGTGTGCGTGGGCACACCCACATAAAACCGCCCTTAAATAAGAGGGTTAACACAACTAGCTCGAAATGGGTACCGCAAAATTGTCAAATTGTGTTTGTTGTTCATTTTCCTGTCCCAATGGTTTAAGGTCACTTAATACTGTAAAGGGACACACGGCAATCTTGAAGTTTTTATCAAACTCTCGATTTATTTATCCAGTATCGTTTTGACTTCTAACATACATGTATGTTTAAATATATTATTGGTATTACTACTATATATTATTAATATAATCAGACGATAATAATAGGCAAAAACAATTTGCTTTATACTATTCCTGTACTTAATTTTAATGATTGAACAAATGCAAGTTATGTAGAAAAACTAACGGAACGCCGTGAGTTTTCAAAATATCAAGATTGCCGTGTGTCTCTTTAATAGTTTAATTGAAGTAATTAATTTTATAATACGTTCGTTAGTGTGCGCATCTAATTAATGTAGAGAATCGTTTTGTTTGAAATTAGTCTTCTTGTTAAAAAGCAATGATGATTATTAATTTTAGACAGGCAGGCAGGAGGACAGACGGACGGACGGACGGGCGGGCGGACGGACAGACAGACAGACAGAGGGGAGTGGGGATAGGGTGGAGGTAACGATCTTCCTAAAAATACTTCTTCAATTGTGTTCTCTGGGACAAACGTCAGAAGGCAGTATAAAAAAAATATATATTTTTTTAATAAAGACCTAAAAAGATTAGTATATTTAAATAGAACTAATTCTATATCCGGTTGATGTAGCGTAATTCGACAAACAGTAGAAGATAACTCTGACACTCATTATGATTATAATAATGATTTTGCATGTGTTATGCCGTGTGACCTTGGGTGGAAACAGGGAGTACGTATACGGGGAGGAGAAACGGATCGTTTTGCCGTTTTATGTTGTCGCGCGTGTGTTTCACTACTGCGTGAAAATGACTACTTCCAGTTGTTTCGCGCCTGTGTGAAAAACAGCAAATTCTTATAAATTATTACACCAGGGAGTAAGTAAGTATACTTACTCCCTGATTACACTTACAAATTCAATAAAGGTGCGAAATGTAAACATATGTATTATTTATTCACATTGTGTCCTCTGATACAGAGCGTGTATTTGTTTGCATGTATAAAAGCACATTTTACCAGACTGTTCCGTGTAACAAAGTAGGCGCCACTCTGCGCCAAATAAAAAATGGTGACAGTGTATAGATATTGCAAACGAGATACGAGACTACGGATTATTTAGGCATTAATAAATCAACATGAAGCGGCACAAACGTGATTTCTAAAGCATATTTTCATTGTTTTTGAAGCTAATTAAAACATATGTTTGCTTAGAGAACGACAAAGACGAATCGTTTCCATTGAATCACACAATTTCACAAGAGCCACTGGTCATTTTGTTTGGAATTGGTTCGACCTATGTAGTTTACTAGTTCATCACAGTACAATATTATTTACAATACAACAATTCATAAAATATAACTGTCCCATTCTTTTTAGAATTACAAGACACTATACAATATAAATATACATATGACTGTTTACAATGTTAAAATATTGAGCAATTGATTCGGAACCGATTGCCACAGCCATGTTATCTGACTCACAAATAGCGAGGTACAATAGTCAATTCATACAAATATATTACAGTAAAATATTACTGTTTTAATTTATCACATAATGTTCTCAGAATAGTATTATCAAACACATATATACATAGTAATAATTGAGCGACCGGTGCTAATCTTGACATGTTGTCTAAAAAGTACTTAAAATAGAAATATTAATTAGTTAGAGAATTGCAACGGCTACTGAAACCTTAGAAAATATTTTAAAAGACCGCATAAGAACCCAGATCAGATCTGGAGTATACTGATTAGCACCGACTTCTCAGCGTCGTTATAAAACCTTATTATGATTGCATTATTTACAATAAAAATATGATGAAATTAACTAAAAAAGAATGCTTACCAGCTTACTACAAGTAAAATAAATAAAAAGAATACTAACACATAATTAAAAATTGCCTCGTCGATTTCCAAACAACAGAACTGCCTCGTCGATTTCCGAACAACGGAACTGCCTAGTCGATTTCCGAACACGGGACTGCCTCGTCGATTTCCGAACAACGGACCTGCCTCGTCGTTTTCCGGACAACGGCACTCCGAGTCGATTTACGTACAACGGAACTGAACAACGGAACTGCCTAGTCGATTTCCGAACAACAACTGCCTCGTCGATTTCCGAACAACGGACCTGCCTCGTCGTTTTCCGGACAACGGCACTCCGAGTCGATTTACGTACAACGGAACTGAACACCAGAACTGGCTCGTCAATTTCCGAACAATGGAACTGCCTGGTCTATTCTGAACAAAGAACTGCCTATGGATTTCCAAACATTGAAACTGAACAACGGAAAAGCCTCGTGGATTTCCGAACAACGGAACTGAACAACGGAACTGCCTTGTCGAGTTCCGGACAACGGAACTACGTAGTCGATTTTCAAGCGACGGTAATGTCTAGCCGATGTCCGTAATGTCCTATGTTTAATGGTTGCGGAAATCGACGAGGCAATTCTAATTTGACATCGAGACCGAGCCTAGATTTACACAGGGGTTGTGGGTGGCGATGAATATCTTCTTAGAAATATTAAAACAAACCCGCCAAATAACGGAAAATTACGCTTAAGAAAAAGTTTATCAAAACTCTATGCAGCTGTTCAGGTATTATAATAATGCATAATTTACGTGCTGATTAAAAGTATAGGTTTTTGACGGGTTTTTAAAATACCTGTGATTGAATATGCGGGTAAAATGAATTATAGTTGGTAACTGTTAAATCGACGCACCAGTTTCGGGGTTTGCCCTGGCTGGTTAAAGCCGTTTATATTGTATCTATAGAGCCTGGATTCTCAAAATATGTAAGTTTTATATATACCTCATCAGCGGTAATATTAGAAATGGTCTACTTTGTTGAGAACTTTGGCTGTTGTTTGCGGGATAGCATAACAAATGCCCATAAAACATCAAAATATTACATTTCCATCATAAAACATGTTGATTTAGGATATTGCGACTGAAATTTGTATTTTTATGGATACAATTGTACTGAGAGTATATTTGCAAAAAGTAAAGTTTCTTTTCTGCCATTTTGGGTGTGGCCACTTTCAGTGAAATATTAGAGGCTGAAAGCATCAAATTGCTGGTCATTTTTGGGTGTCTCTAAGATAGTTCTTTAAAAAAAGGTTAGGTGTTATGATCCGTTCGGATATAGGAATAGGGGTTGTAGGCCAAAATGCTAAAATGAAGGCCTATGGGCAATGCAATGTGGTATATGACCAGTTAGCACGGTTTCCGGAATCCTTGTTAGCATTCCCCTCTCTGTGGCGACTCTAAATAACATATTCCTCTGTACAACTCTAAACTCTTATAACTCTAAACAGTAATTTAAACAGTTAGTAAAGAAAGTTATAGTCCGATATAAATTGGATGACCAATTCAATTTTAATTCTATACTCCGACATAACATTATTTATATTTCAAAATGAATTACATCATTTCGATAAGGAACATTTCGAAATGTAACGGCACAAAAGTGATTTTCGACCGCAAATGTTCCCTACTTTTGAATACTTTCAAGACGAATCTTTGTTCCGACAAATTTCATTGCATCACACACTTTCACAAGAACCGCTGGTCAGTTCAAGAACCGCTGGTCAGTTTCTAATTGTTTCGGCCCCTATCATTTAGAGAAATGAGATACCTGTCAAACACTTGGTGGTCTTTCATTTGATGTGTATTATGAATCGATTTTAATAAATGTTGTACATGACTAGTTACTACATACATGTACGTTCGCATACTTAAAAACAATAAAACTGAAGAAAAAAACATTTGAAAATGAATTAGTTTATGTGCTTGATGACTGTGCAAGGAAAATAAACAGCAAACACAATTTTTGTCAATTTTGAGGTACCTCTTTCGAGGTTATTGTGTTTGCCCTCTCTTTTGTAGGGTTTGTTTTAGGTGGGTGTGCACAAAGAAAGACTTTAGGGAAAGTCTCGGACAGAAGATCATGTTTTGGCAGATGACCTGTTTTGGAGATCTCTTCTGGACTTGCTCAGTCGCTGTCGGATTCTCCGAAAGAGTCGTTGCCCATTCCGTTGTAGACAATTTCTCCATCGTCGGGATTTTCACCATACAGCTTAAAGCGGAGATCCAGAACCTCGTTCTTCTTGATGCAGGCGTAGTGGCAGTATGTCTTCAGTGTCCTCTCTACGACGAGAATGCGCATGCGTAGCGTGTAACGGAAGGACTTCTGGTCTTCCACACGTGCGTTGATGTAGCGCCGGTTAAGGTATTCCATCTTCTCTTTGAGTAAGTTGACTTGGTCACAAGCACGTTGGAATCGTCGCTGTGCCTCGTACAGCTGAGCGTACATGTCAAATTTCTCCATCCCCATGATATAACTAATTAGACGCAAATTGTTCTGTTCTCTTCTGACGGATATCTGTTCTGTTCTGATAATACTCTGACCAACAAGGTAGAATAGTGGTCAAGCAAGATAACTACGGTATATATACTGTAGGACGGTACGTGTATGAATAACAAAATCAGAGAAGCAGTATGAATGAACCAAACAAGTTAAGCTTGGACTATTTGTATGGCAACCCATCTGCAAACATGCCACAACAGCCTTTCATGTCATGATTAATTACTCGCTAGGCTGCGAAAGGTTATTAAAGCTGCTGACACTCGAGATGAGTCAAACAGGTTGTACGGACGGTTGTATTCAGACAATGGCCGGTAATTAGGATGTCAGTCGACATGCGTAAATAAAAGCCTTTGTTGAGTTATTACGGATGCCATATTTACGGTTACAAATTCTTATAGATATATGTATGTTAAATATGAATACGTATATATTATTAGGAAAACATATACATGTATATATTAAATACACATCATTCAAAGAAACAAAGAAATAAATAAACAATCATTACCATCATCAGTACCCTTATCCACCAGCCATAACCACCATTATCATTAACTAAAGTTAATCGCCGTCATCACTCATCATTTATCACCATCCATCATCATTATAACATTTCATGTCTGCAGTTTTGTCACAAACATGTTCCCCCAAAAACATTTATGATATCAGAACATATTCTTTATTTACATCTCAGGTTACATACATGCATGATTACAAACATACAAGAGCAACAACATGAGCACAAATGTAGCATATAAATATTATTTACAGTGCGAACTGATGATAACATAGTATGTACAGTTTTAATGCGTGAAAATAGTTTATCTATATTTGTTGTTTAAATTCTTCAACCAAAGGTATATGGTTTTCATTTTAGATCTTTATCAGTTTGACAGGGGGAATAAAGTTGTTTATAATTAAATAGATATTTCCGTCGTGTTGGTTCACAAGATTCACATATAGTCTGTTATATAAGGGAGAAGACTCGTCCCACCTGATAAGGGAGTAGACTCCTTCGCCACTAGTGCAACGCCCAGAAGAGTTCCCTCCCCTATCTAATATAATCGTACGTATATTTTTATTTTTATTATTATTACTGTTTTTGTTTTTTTTTTGTTTTTTTTACAATAGCTAGCATAAAACTGGAATACAATTTTCAATAGGAATACATATAAACGCGAACAAAAAACAAAAAATCAACAATAACACCTCTTACGAAGTTTCACATCATTAATTGCCGAAGGTATTGGGAGCATGGTGAACTATGATGAAATTGCATCTTAGAATAAGGTCGTGTTTGATTACAATGAAACCGGAACTGGATTCAAAATCCATACTGTTTGTATACAACCGTTTTGATAAATCCTGAACAAGATTTGAGAAACCGCGAATCCTGCTCTCGGGATGATTCGTGCAGATTCAAGACGGATCATTCGGAACACTTCGGCCAATGATGCTACTAATGACAAAAGATCAGGCCTAAAAAAAGTGTTTGTTTCGGGTAACATCTTCAAAAACAATTAGGTATGGGAGGGATTTTTTTTAAAAAATTATTTTGTTTTTTTCCTCTAACTTTGGATGGCTAAAACAGGACCTTGGCTGAACCTTGAAACACTGTGTGTATTGCATGTTCCGTGCATTAACTGTTATTTCATTAAATAAATAAAACATTCAGTAGTAAATAAACTTAATAAACCTGACAATCCTGTATTACTGATCAAAAGCTGTTCTTGTGTACACTGGTCACAGCTAATGTTTTGCCATTTGCAGGCTTTGAAGGACAGATTTAAATTCAATGATTTCAAGACATATTAAGGCTTTTAATATTAAAATTTACCCAAGGGTTAAACTATTCATAAAGACCAGGCATTCACAATTTATTTTTATTTACCAAGTAATTTATATTAACTTGTTAACTAGGGCTAAACAACAAACCACATTAAAAATACACTCACAAAATATTGATGACTATTAAATATTTCTGTGTGTTTAGTCAATTTATTATTTGGTTCATAAGTGTATAGAATGTATGATTGTGTGTTTGTACTTTTTCATTGTTTAATGTAAAAATTGGATTGACCTGTCACATATTAACAAATGTAATATGTATTTATATGACGAGAAACATTTGTTTAAGTCATAAATAAAGAATATGTTCTGTTCTGTTCATGATGACGCTGACATCATTTCATTCATTTATATTTACATTTCTAATGAAAGTACATGTACTTGTATAACACATACACAACCATTCTCGCCCTCGATCGATACTAGTATCATCTCTCGTGTTTGGCGCATGTAATTAGGGGGGGAAAAGGAGTCCGGTCAGATGATTTGCATATATATAGATTCAAGATTCTTTATTAAGTAACTTAAACATTACAATGTTTCTTGTTACGTGATACAATGAATAATATTATATTCAACAGTCAGTCATGATAAGTATGTGCATAGACATGAAGGCAATGAGCAAAACATGATTTATACGGAAAAGATATACAAACATATATTGAACGTGAGGTTGTACTAAGTACATTGAAAAAAATAATAGAACAATGCATTGTGTATGTATGTACATATATACATATTGAAATATATAGCTAGGGACCAAAACCCAGGTTTTAGGACCCAATCTAGACACGCCGTTCAAAAGCACCAAACCTTCCTCAAATGTGTTTTTTATATTTCTATATATTTTTAAAAAAGTCCCCAAAGGTTCATGAATGGGACATATGGGTATTGATTGAGTACAATAATATAAATATAAGGAATATATTTTTTTTTTTTAACAATCATGGGACTATGAATAGCATCAGGTCGCGAGCAAAGTTAACAATCCCTTCTGGATTAACTTACTTTGCACGTGAAATGATGTTATTCAGTGCCATGAATGTTAAAAAATAAAATGTATTCCTTAAATACATTGGATTGAGATATAATGTAGTGGTTTAGTGGTAAATGTATATTCTGATGAAGGTCTTTGGCCGAAAGCTTATAAATTGAGTAAACACATAGAAATGTTCAGATCCCTATGGGACACAAAAGTAGAAGCAAACCTTTTCTTAAGCCTCAGATTATTGAGATAAGGCCAAAAAAATAGGTGTGTTTCCCCTCGGCCGACCGACCCTAAACTTTTTAAAGCAAAAAAGAAAATTCCCTACCCACCTAGCCTATTTTATTTAGAGCTGCTAAGGGAAACATACATCTTTTTTGGTCTAATACAGATTGTGTATCTTATGGGTTTTTTATATATCACTAATTGTTTCTTATTCATTCAGATCATTTATAATATCAATAAATCAATGCCATACTATACAGAACTATATTATTGCTAAAATCTATTTTCAGTTTTAGCATTTGATGATAACGTACGGATTTACCAAACCAGGCGCCGATTTCACCAACAATTCCTTAATTTTTTCTTAAATACTTCAGAAAATACTTAACTAAGTCACTAAGTAAAACTTAGCAGAAATGTGTTTCACCAACATAAATTAAGTGTCCACTTGATAACTAAGCTAAATTTAAGTTTTTACTTAAGTAAATTGGTTTGGTGAAACATGTTTTCCTTACTTAAGAAAATTTAGGAGGTAAACTTAAATTTCAGTTTTTAAGTAGCTAAGTATATACTTAAGTATGTTGGTGAAATCGGCGCCTGATTCATCAAACCGGTTTCGGTTTTATTTATTTATTTATTTTTTTGCATGGTGTTTTGCGCCATTTATCAACAGATCAATTAGGTTATGTATGGCGGCCAGTTTAATTGGTGGAGGAAGACCTCAGCTATTTGAGACAAACTCAGATACAAAATTCCCCGCCATTCTGTCAAAGCTACGCAATTTCATCTAATGGGATTCAATTTTGTTACAGTTTGGCACAGTCACGCGTTCTGTTCTGTCACACATGTATTCATAGAGCATCAAAGACCACATATCTTTACGATTACATTGTTCAGAATGTAATGACGACGCGCGGGAATGGTTACCGTCCGTGTTATCGAGGTATAGACAGGCGATGTGTACCAGTAGGGTACCATATTTCGCGCGCAATTGGAAAAGGAATTACAAAGGATAGTTGCTTATGCGATAACCATTACTGACCAAACCTATTAAATATTATATGAAGACTATAAAGGCCAAGTCACAACATATAAGTGACTATTGTATAGTTCTTAAATATATAAATCCAAGAAAGATGGAAGATATGCGTTTGCAAGAGAAATAAAGTATAAAATTAACTGGTTACAAATCTCAATAAACTATCCTAGGAGATCAATACGGCGTATGAATATATTGTTAGACATTTTATGCAAGATCACGTGATGATCACGTGATGATGATATAGATAGCACAGCAAAACGATGGAACAATAGATGAAATAGCTAATAAACAATATATAACTTAAACAATGTATAAAAGAAAATATTAGAAATTTCTTAATGACTTTACCGTATTTGTATCCGCACTTCAAAAGAAGAAACACCTGTTAAAATATGGGTCTTCTTTTTCAGGCAATGCGTCGATTCATCAGTGAGGCTGTAGTTAGGATTCGTGAAAAAACATGGTTACTAAACGTTGGTGAACAAGTTCACCATGCTAAAAAGTAAAACCGAACATGAAACATTATAAATACACATATTGTATAATGGACATTTTTTTTAACGAGTTTAGTCTGCGGCCAGTTTAATATACACATAGTTAATCAACTGATGTAATATAGTACGTTCCCCTTCGACAGCCTCTAACAAGTTTGTAAACAGTCGATGCATTTTGGTGGGGTATTGGTCAGAGGTCCTCTAATATTATACCTCATTTGCATATTCCACTCTTTGTTTAATGTGACGTCATCCGGTCAATAAAGTTGAATATTGACCGGGCGCCTGGTCCGATAGCTATATTAACGGACGTGTGAAAAAAACGACGTCAAAACAAATCATAAAACGTATTGATTTAATTTGTTGGTCAGATTCGGTATAATATAACAAATAATATATGGTTCTTCGGTCCATAATTATGAAGTTTATGAACTGGGCAGTCAGACCTAGAACGTTATATGGACCTCAGCTTCGCTTCGGTCCATATAACATTCTAGGTCTGACTGCCCAGTCCATAAACTTGCATATGGACCTCAGCACCATACGTTATCTGTTAAATAATAACTGGTGTCATATATTTCACGGGTTTTCCGTGTTACTCAGTACTTTATTGTCGTCTGTACACAGTTCATTAATCATTGGCATCTCACTTATGATGATTGATAAAGCTAATAAGATTGCTGATGATGATGATGATTGATGGTGATTGATAAAGATGAATATTTTTCTTGGTTTAGGATGATGATGATCACTAGTGATGAATATTGATTTTCATTAATGACGATGATGATTGATGATGATTGTTAATGATGAATATTGGTCTTGGTTTGGGATGATGATGATGATGATCACTGTTGATGAGTATTGATGTTCGTTAATGACGATGGTGATAGATGGAGACTGATAATGATGCATATTGGTCTTGGTTTAGGATGAATATATATGTAAATTGGGGTTTCTGTTGTAATTTTTTTTTTTACCTCGAATTGCAGCAGAACGAACCCAAAATAAACACATATATAATAAATCATCATGAAATGGTGATTTTACTTGATTTATTAAAACTTTTTAAAAATAGGGGTAGTGAAGATTGCAAGTTTAATTTTTTTTTATAAGTTATCAAAATTATAAAATGTTTCTTTAATACAAAACAAATTTGTTGATTTGTTATTAAAAATTACATTTAAATCAACAATTTTCCGGCCTTGAATACAAAGGTGGTGGATCGTACTCATACACATTACTAAAACAATTTATTACACACTTTTTAGACTTTTTTGTAAGGTTGCCATTGCTTCTTTTCTTCCCTGCTCCACTAGTTCTTTTTTTTGAACTTCACTTATTTCAGCCTTTTTTTGTTTGGTGTCTTTTTGTTAAACTATAATATTTATCTAACTCATCTAAAATCATCTTAAACTCTTGATCAGATATTTGTGCATCACTCAACGCTTTTGATATTAACTGCTTTATACTATTTAACTTTGCCTCTGCCAAAGTTTTTATTTCATGATGTTTTTGAGCTTTTGCATTAAGCTTTCGTCTGATAAAATTAACACAAACACCTGTAGCTCCACATACTATTGCTGCTATTTCTAAAGGTAGCAAAACTGGAATAGCAAATCCAATCCCAGCCATAATAACACCTGCTGATATCAAGGTAGTGTCAATTCCATCTGTAATATTAATACCACGTTTATATTTTTTATAAAGAGACTGACGTATATCTCGTTCTGTAATTAACTTTTTTTCAATCTCTGAAATCTTTTGTAATCTATAATTTTGTCCGTTTTCCACTGAATTTTCCACTGACAAATCAGGATATAAACTTGGTGCCGTTGGTTGCTTCATTTTTTATTAATAAATAAAAAATTAAATTAATTCAATTAATAATGATGCCACCGTATTTACAGCTGTAGCGTTAGCAACCTTGCATACAAAGTTAACAACAGAACCAGCGCCAATCTCTAAAGGTTTATCAAAGTTATCATGATTGCGTGGAATGATGTGAAGCGTTATACCATAATTTGGTTGTTCAACACCATTGACAGAAACTATTACAGTTACGTCACCAACTAATCGGTCACTTGCTAAACCTATTCCCATAATCCGTCCACGGCGTGTCATTACATGCCCCACATTTTTTTCTGCCCCGCCGTTACCAAATGAGAGTATTCTATTCAACACAAGTGGGCCCTTAGCCTCTGCAAATATTGTTATAATTCCATATTTAAGATTATCAACTCTATTTTTTAAATGATTAAACTGGTTAACAAAAGGCACAATTCGTCTATATAAATTTTGAACATCATTTATCAAAGCCTCTAAGTCTTCTGTTTTTTTAGTGCTTGGTGGTCCAAATATACTCATTGTTTTTTTTGTTTTTTTTTTATAAAAATATATTTGTTAAATAATTTCTAAAACACAACTCATAGGCAAACCGCTATTAAATATCTTGTTACCATACTCATCTCTGACTTCTATTGTGAATTCAGAAATTGCCCCATTCATAAGACAGTGATATTCAGGATAAAAACTTGTATATACTATATCTCCGAACTTTTTATTTACTACAGGCACAACACCTATAATAGTGCTTGGTGCACCATTGAAATAATTACTACTCGTATTAACTTGTTTCAGATGAACATATAGCTGTTTGTAAGGAGCTAAATCCATTGGGTAATTTCCTATATTAGTACCTGTTAACCATTTTCTGTCCTTGTATCCCAGCATTTTTGAAAGACCGCTTGACACTCGTGTTTCTATTGGCGTATGTATAATTACGAGGCCAGCTTGGACAATATTGTCCAGAATAATCTTTTCATTTAGCTTTTTAAACCTTTCTACCAAGTCCTGAAAGTTAAAAAGTCCACCCGGGAAATGATATATTTTATCTGGGTTTCTTGTCTTTATGGTTTCATTAATAATATTATACCAACCGATAGTGTATGTAAAACTTTTTAATCCAACGCGCTTGGTTCCATCTCTATTATCGATATACTGTTGTAAATTAATAGAGTTGTCTATGTTTGAAATTGTATGAAACATTATTTTTTTAATATATATATATATAAACACAAATAAAAATGATTTCTGAAGAATTCAAATATAACCCAGATGCTCACTATTTAAATACTTTCAGCAAGAAAGTGATATATATAATAAATCAAAACATAGTTATTACATCAGACGGTAAAGGCTTTAAAGCATCATTTTCCAATGTCTTTGAAAAATACAAACTCCCATACGTTAAATCAGATGCTATAGTCCAACGCTGGGGAACAGATTGGATGTTATTTTGGCAGAATCAGTTAAACTTTGCTATTTGGTGTGCGACCACTGGATGTGGTATTGATTTCAACAATCATCTAAAAGCTGATACTCTGGTTGGTTCGTTATTTCGATTTCATGTCTATTACCAAGTCAGAAGAATACTATTTGAAATGAGTGTAGCAATGCCGCAAGACTCAAATTGGAATGCATTTAGTAACACATATAACCGAAACGCATACGAGAGAATATGCAAGGAGTTTAATGTTGACTTATATTCAGACTGGAGACAGAAACAAAGCTATAATAATGGTCTAGGAACAATTTATAATTACTGGACAAATATTGGTTATCATCCTTTGGTAAATACTGCATACGACAACAAAACGATGAGTTTTACAGTCTATGAGAGTGATAAAACCAGTGAAGTAAGAAGAGAGTGAATGGTGACCCGTAATGGAGATATAGCGCAGCTGACTGAAATCTCGTATGGCTTCGAGAAGTGGAAGGAACCTCGTTTTAGCGGTAAACTTTTCTGAATATCCGCCATTTTGTTTCCATCGGTGAAGTGCTCTGCTTTGTGAAATTGTAAAATATTTGACTGTTTTGCATTATTAGGTCATCTTACTTCACAGAACTTGTTTGTTATATTACTAATAGTTGATATTGACATTTTGGGTATTTTTACGTTACTTTACAGTGAATTGATTGATATAAAATAAAATGCACAAACTGTTGGTCGGCCGTGTTTGTTAAAGTATTGTTTATCAGAGATGTCGAGATGGCGCAAATCCGCTATACATTTGTTTGTTTTAATTAATTCCTCAAAAATAAACAGCTCGCCGTCGAAAACTGTGATTGTAAAAAGTAGTGGTCCACTTTTTTTATGCAAAACTCCTTTATTTTATCTAATAATTTGTGTTAAAGACTGCATAGATATCGACCAGCATGGCCGATTCTAGCCAATGCCGATTAAATGCACCCTTTTGTACTTCTCTATTAATTTGTTTGTTTTATTTAATTCCTAGAAAATAGACAGCTCGCTGTCGAGAAATATGATTGAAGAATGTAGTGGTACACTTTTTGTTATGCAAAAATATTAATTTTGTCTAATAATTTGTCTTAACAATTGCATAGATATCGCACAAAACGACCATACATGCCGATTCCATCCAATGATTATGAAATGCCATCTTGTTTGACTTCGCTATACATTTTTTTTGTTTTAGTTAATTCCTAGGAAATAGACAGCTCATTGTCAAGAAATATGATTGACGGATGTAGTGGTACACTTTTTGTTATGTAAAAACCTTAATTTTGTCTTAAAGACGACATAGAGTGTCGACCAAAACGGCCATACATGGCCGATTCTAGCCAACGACGATGCTGTAGGAATCCGCTTTAGGTTTTTTAATTTTAGTTAATTCCTCCAATAAAAACACCTCGCTGTCGAGAAATATGATTAAAGAATGTAGTGGTACACTTTTTGTTTATGTAAACGCTTTAATTATGTTTTAAAAACTCTTATTCAACCCATCTGTGTTGGTGCTCTTTTGGTTTATTAAATGTCCTTTCCAGCAGTTGAACAACGAACAACAACTTCTAATGTCTGTATCAATTGAGCGCTTTCCAATGCATTTCACCATAAATTATGCGTCCTGGAGATAGTATTTTTTTTACTATAAGTTCTCAAACCCATATGACCTACATACATATATAATCACGCAAAAAACAGTTAAATGAAGCGGCGCTAACGCAGGGTTTTATGGCAGTTGTTTATTGCGATCAAAAGATATAAAGGGTTTCTCCAATCATAATTATACGGTGCCCCGTGGCTAATTGGTCGTCCTAAGCAGGATGTTTGTTTAGATCAAAGAGGCCATAAATCACTGGCAAACACTGGCCACCCGTGGTGTGTTGACATCGAATATATACCATGATTGTGTAATATTATTATTTTTAATTTTATTTATATTATATGCATCTATGAAACTAAACACATAAGAAATAGATTATGTTCATTCGGATTTGTCAAAAAACACACGCATAAGTGTTGTAACGTTTCATTTTTATTTAACAAATTATCATAGTAACAAATTGATTTGTTATGCCGTTTTAATATGACAATATTAGGAAATATATAACTAATGCTAAACTGATGTATCTGCACTGTTAAAACCCACTTACGTGTTTAATTACAAGTTTTTCATGTGATATTATTTTTTTATACAAAATTATCTCATTCGGTGTTGCGAGTTACTGTGTCATGTTACAAGATATTTAAAAGTTCCACTTAGACGGATGCTAGTATTTTAAAAATGTGTTATTATGTAATATATAAAAAAACAATTCAATCAAAAAAAATGAGTGTGAATTGAGAACATTAATAATTGAAAACGTAAAAAAAAAAAAGAAGTTAGATAAACCACAGACTAGTTGCACTTACTAATAATTAGGTTAGGTCTGGTTACACCAGAGTTTTGTAGTTATATTATATTTCTATAAATGAATACACATTAAGAAAACAACAACAATCAACACCGCCACCCCCCCCCCCCCCCCCCCGCCCCCCCCCCCCCAACCCACCCACCCTCAAAATATCGAAATTGTGTGCATGTATAATGTATTTTATATATATTCCCTTTTATTAATGACATCTTTTAAATATGTTTCGAAATAAATACAAAAAGAAATCACTCGTAACTCTAGTACGCTTAACTTAATGCTAACGCCCCTTTTTACAAACACTCAAAATAAAAATCGTCATCTACCGCTAACCAGCATTTGCCAATAAATAAACCTTGATTTTAATAAACCTTGAAAGAATATGTGTATGTATAGAACGTCAAAATAGCAACGAAGGTGTAACAAGTTTATCTTTATTACAACTAGATTAACGCGAATCTGATTACCGGTACAATGAACCCATTCCGCTATATTCATAACAATTGACTGATAGCGTTAACCGCGCACCTGCCGCAGTTATAAGCATTTTTAAAGAGCGCCCAGCGATCACGATGAAATTTCTGATCATGTACAGAGACGCTTATCTTTCTCGTTTTAGCCATACGAGATCGTGCGAGATTCGATTATGTGCCCATTCACTCTCTTCTTACTTCACTGATAAAACATATCATATTGATTACATTGCACAAGGATCTGAGGCTGACAATAGTTGGTCTACTTTTATACTAGATGATTCATCTGGATTTACAAGAGCTGGAGTAGAAAGAATCAATGACAGCATAAGAACATACTGCTGGGCAATTCTTGGTTCACAATCACAAACAAGAACTGATATACTTGGAACTGGAACAGCATTTGATGCACAGAAACAATTTTTAGCAAATGTAGAGGACGCAATAAATAGCCCCATTGACTTGCCCAGTCAAATTTCAAGATATGAAAACACCTTAAAATATGCAAGAAGTAAAGTCAATTTTGTCTACGGAAGTGGATTGTATATGTCTCCGAGCGACATGGAATTAAGAATTGGAACAATACAAGACTACAATAATGAAATTGTAATAGCAACCGATGCACAAGCATTAGGATTGAACAATGATGTAAATGTAAAACAAGTGCCACCAAAAAATATTCAACCTTTTCAAGGCACCACGACAAAGAAATCTTTGCCGGAACATTTTGATAAATCGATACATAAAACTTTGGAACATAACCCACCAGAAATAAAAAAAATAGCGATTGAACATGAAGATAACAAAACAACTATAATTGTTGGTACCATAGTAATAGGTCTTGCTGCATTACTTATTTACGAGATTTACTAAACCACTCTTTGGCTGCCACATATAACAACCCGGAAACAAACACAAGCAGAGCCCATAGATTGTTACCAAGCCAATTAATAACATTACCTGTTGCAGATAAAAGCCATGATACTATTGCACCAATAACTCCTGGAAGTGCTGCAGCAGCTTTACCAGCTAGGTTGGCAAGAAGTTTACCAAGATTAAATAGTTGTTTTTTTATCCAGTCTTTTACATTTGATGGATCAGGCTTTGGAGTTGGAGTTGGAGTTGGAGTTGGAGCAGCACTTGATGTGGGAATAATATAATTAATTATCACCCCCAGAATCATACCAAATGCAGTTAAAATACTAACAATAGTAATACCTTGCTCCCTAAACAAGGTTTTGATCCTCTCACCAAGTGTTGTATCCTCGTTTAACATTTTGTTTATTGTCTCTTTTATCCTGCTTACTTGATTGCGAAAAGCTTCTCTGTTCTCATTAATGACATCCATTCTTGCACCTCTCTCATTTTCAAGGTCTTTGATGCGATCGCTAATTCTTTTTATCTGGAATTCATCATTATCAGTCTTAGCTCGTCTAACTTTTGTTTTTCTCTTGTTATGTCTTTATCAAGTTGTGTGAGTTTTGCCACGTTATTAGTAAGTTCTTCCTTGACAGTTGTCATTGCTTTTACTATTCCATCCATTTCACGCTTGTCTATATTTGTTTGTGTTGAAACATCAGGACGCTCTATCACATCCCAGTCATACAATGATGTCTCTATGTTATCCATTGATGTCTCTATGTTATCCATAATATTTGAAATATCTTGTAATGGGATAGCATCCACATTATCTGGTAAATCGTTTATTGTGCTCTCCAATACTTGTCTAAAATTTTGTGATACTTTTGTTTTACTGTCATACTCCGGTAAATTTAAAAACTGTCTTACCGCCCTTGTTCCCCCAGAGCCAATAATCCTGTTATATTCATTTGCCAAAGAACCAAGAGCAAGAAATGTAAAAGAGCCTTGCCTGGCAGTTATTCTTATTTCTTTATCACCAACAATCCAGTATAATGTTTTACCATCATCTGATACTTTAAACTGGTCATAATCCATTTTGTCCGGTGCCATCTTATATCGTTTTCCTATTTCATTATAAAAGGATTTTACAAGATTTTTCTTGTATATTTCAAGTGTGGATTCTGCCAGCTCTCCCCTAAGTTCAGCAATATGATCGCTTTGATTAAGAAGACTTCTTCGAACCGGCTCATCAGGCACCATTGGTAAATCATCATCAAATAATTCATCATAATCATCTGGATCGTACGTAGGATTGTCATATTCAAATCCTCCTTCAGCCATTGTTTATTTTATTTAATTTTAAAAAATATATTTAAAAAATAAAAACAATGTCGGCTTACGGAAACAAACCCTCATAGAAAACTAAGAGAACCTCATGGTGCCAAAGGCATCCGCACAAGTGTAGTAATAACTAATAATCCATCAACAATAGACCAAAACCAGCAACTGCTTGTGAGATTTCCCAATCTAAGTACTAATGATGTGATAGTTCCAAGTACTGCTCGTCTTGCCTTTGAAATAGAACTTAAAAGCAGAACAGACGCCAACGCTACTCTATTTCAAAATCTGGGTAGAACAATTGTGAAAAAAATGACAATAAGAATAAGTGGCAATTAAGTCATGTCAATAGATGACAGTGATATATATCATTGTTATGTAGACTTATGGAAAAGCCCTAGCGAACGACAAAACATAGCTTACCAAGGTATTGGTAAAGCAAACATGTTAAAACATAGAGTTAGCGCGGGAGATGCTTCCTCAGACACTAAAGATGAAGCTATAGCAGCAGCTTATGGAAATAGATTTTGTATTCCACTGGACTTTGAAATGTTAGAAAGTCATATGCCATTTTATCAAGCGGGGCTTGGTGATAGGTTAGGATATGAATTGACGTTTAACGATTATAACAAAGTTATCAAAAGCAGTGATGCTGATGCATCTTATGTAATAAAAAATATCTGCTTGGAATTTGATACAGTTAGTGATGTTGAATTAGCCAGACAAATAAGACAGCAAATCAATGGCAAGATGTCATTTATGTATGATCGTATCTTGCGACATAGAAAAATAATAGCAAACAAATCTGATACTCTTTGGAACATCAACATTAATGTACCAGCACGAAGCATGAAAGGTATTTTAATGCTGTTTGAAGACCCATAAAGAACAGACACAGAAACCTATTACAACCCAATGATTGAAAAAGTTGAAATGACAATAGAGGGAGTACCAAATCAGTTGTATAGTCAGGGCATGAAGGCATATCAACATTGGGATGAAATCAACAAATATTTTGCTTTAACATCAAAAAGAAACAAAGAGACAGAAATAGTAGCGAGGGACTTAAACTTTACCAATGTTTCTCTTGAGACTTATTTGACAAAATCATATGCTTTGTGGCTTGACCTTAGAACATGTAATGACAATTTATTACACGGCAGTGGAAGAAGAATAGAAAACGGCAGTGAAGGCATAACGATATTAATAAATAAAAAACGCAGATGCAGATCAAACTTTAAATATTTACATATATATAATACAAGATGCGCAAATCAATTTCGAAGATGGAAGATTCAAAGAAGCAGGATACTAGTTTGCAACAAAAATATCCTAAATATTCACACAGTGCCATTATTTGCGGTCAGACAGGCTGCGGCAAAACAGAGTTTGTTCTTGACATACTTGAACAAGAGTATGTTGGAGTTTTTAAACATATAATTATATTGTGTCCAACCATAGATTGGAACGAAGCTTATAAAAATAGATCCTGGATAGGAGATGTGAAAAACCCTAAAGATAAAAAAATAATAATTGTCAATCCTGTGAGCAATGGTAAAGAAATGTTACAAGAACTGTTGCGTTTCTTTTTCAAACAATATGCTGGCCAGCCCACATTATACGTTATTGACGATTGCTCAGCCACAAAAGAATTAACAAAGAAAAAAGATATGTTATCAGAGTTGGCATTCTCTGGTCGCCACGCTAAACAATCAGTGTGGGTCATTTCACAAAGATATAATTCTGTATTGAAAGATTTGAGAGAGCAAGCAAAATGGTTGTGTATGTTTTACACCAAGGACAGAGATAGTTTTGAAAATTGTTTGAGAGAAAATGATGTTATTCCAACGCTGGAAGAGAGAACCAGAATAAGAAAAGCTTTAGCTAAGACTAAATATTCGAAGTTAATTTTGAGGACTGACCAACCAACTGGTTATTGGGTTGAATAATTTCTACCAGCAATTCTTTTTTTTTCTAACAGCATTGCTTTGTTGCTAATAGTAATACTAACAGAAAAGTAGCAATGTTAATAGCAATACTGACATGAAAATATAATGAAAATATCAGAAAATATAGTAATGCTAATAGCATTGCTCATAGTAAAGTAGCAATGTTAATAGACATGCTTGCAGCAAATTAATAATGTTAATAGAAAAAATAGCAATGTTAATAACAAATCTATTAACAATACTAACAATTACTAGTTGCATGAATATCGCAGCTAGTTGTTTTGTATTTTATATTTATTTCAAGATAAAAAATAAGATTAATAATATAAAAATGAATGCGGAAGAACTATTACAAAATATATCGGAACAGACGGAACCAGATGAATCAAAGCAACAAGAAACAAAAAAAGAAAGATTATCAGCCATAGTGGCTGGCGGTGGTAGTCGTCAATATTTGGGTAAGGACATACAACTCACAAACATAGATGGCATGTCACCAGATGAAATTAACAAACTTTACTGCAGATATGAAGCAAGGCTTGGGGCAAGCATGACTAAAACTTTAGGCAATTCTTTTATTAACTTGTATGTGATGGGAGTATCAAAATATTTTAATGTAACCAGTCCACCAAAGCTGATAGAAGATTTGGAGGAAGACCCATTTATTAATCATGCTTTGACAAGTGCTTGTTGTGAGTTGTATTACAGGTATGGAATGTGCTTAGCACCATTTACAGCAATACTGACAACTGTTAGACATATTGATTTTAATAAAAATAAAATTATAGATAATATAAATGGAGAACCAAGAGAGTGAAGTTATACCTGTTGAGGTTGAACAACAAAAAGTAAAAAATCTAAAACGAGTAGAAGCTGGAAAAAAAGGAGCAGCGGCAAAAAAGGCAAAGCGTTTGCTTCAGGATGCAAATCAAGATGTTACAAATCAAAATGTTGCAAATCAAATAACAAAAATAACAACAGATGAAGAAAAACCAGAAAAAATCAAAATAAACGTATACAAAAATTATATTCCACCGTGTCTGGTTTTATTAGGCATTGCTGGGTTGGGTTTGTATATTTATAACAAGAAATCTGCTACGCAAACTGCTACGCAACCTGTAGCTGTACAACCTGTTCATGTTGCACCAAAAGACCCGTTTGATTTTTAATAATTTATTTTAAAAAAAATAATCATATAAAAAAAAAATGGCAGCAAGTATTGACGGAAAACAAATTGTAAATATGATGTATCATGCAGGAGTGGAAACACTTCTAACTGTTGGATATTCTGAAATTGGCAGAAAAATACTAAAAAGACCAGCCCCTAAAGTGGCTTTTATATGGGGAGATTTTGGGATGCTGTCTATAGATATAATGTTAGCAATGGCTACAAAGGATATGCTGATTAAGCAAGGTATTATTCCTGCGGATATTATGAAATAATTTTAAAAAATATATATATAAAAAAAATGGCAAGTGCAGTAGCAATGATGATAGGTGGCGCATTAACAAATGCATTAGCGTTTACTGGTTCAAATTATTTCTTTTCAAAAATGGGAAGTCATTCAGATGTGGAAAGACAAAGGCATGACAAAGCAGTGGAACAATTAAACGCAGCAGAAGTAGAGTGGAATAAAAAAAAGAACAGAGAGATTAGATTTTATTAATAAGCAACTGCAAAAGGAGCATCATGCAGAGCAGACTTTTGATGATGTGGACCAGGCTATGAAACAGTATTATTACATAACTGGCAAACATTTGCTTTTGGAACCGGAGCCTAAGTTGAGTGATTTTTATACACCATCTCCGGATCAACAGAATAGAGAAATTACGTTTATTGTGGTGGGCATGGCTGCAACTGGATTTGTGGCGTATAAATTGATTTCATAAAAAAAAAGTTTAAAACTATAATTACTTTAGATTTGGAATGACTAAGTTTACTTTGAAAAGACTAAGTCATATGCATGATACCTATTTTTTTTGTTGTTTTTACATGGTTTCAATCCAAGTGGTCGAATATAATATGGTGGTTTAGCACTCTTCTCTAATTTATCTTTGAGATGACCAGGCGCCCA
Organism: Cyrtodaria siliqua; assembly: GCA_037043455.1. Classification (NCBI taxonomy): domain Eukaryota; kingdom Metazoa; phylum Mollusca; class Bivalvia; order Adapedonta; family Hiatellidae; genus Cyrtodaria; species Cyrtodaria siliqua. The sequence continues at coordinate 47,081 of JAWPHD010007563.1, read as the reverse complement.
TACTTCACCGTTGTCTAATAATGTCAATACCATGGATGGACCATATTCAGTATCCAGTATTTTTGTATCTGTAATAGTGTATATTTTATTTAGTTCCAAGTCTGTCCATTTCTTTGTGCTATATTGATTTTGCTCTTCAAGCAGTTCATCAAATTGTGCAGTTGTGATTTCCATTTTTTTTCTTTATAGTTATATAAAGTTTATTCTTTAGTAGAAAAAATGGAAAAGATTTATTACAGCCCAAAAGGATTTTGGAGAGGTTACACAGCAGTTAAAAAATTAGCAAAAGAGGCTGGTGTTAGTGAAAAAAAGGCATTAGAATTTTTAAAGAAACAAGCTGTGTGGCAGATTTATTTACCTGCGCCGAAGAAAATAATTAGACCCAGGTTTGATGTTTCAGCTAAGAATGGAGTGCATCAAGCTGATTTGTTATTTTTACCGCATGATACTTTTGGGATTGGTCGTGGACGCAAGACATATAAATATGCATTGACTGTGGTTGATATTGCGAGTAGATACAAAGAAGCAGAGCCGTTGACTTCCAAGGATAGTAAAGAAGTTGCTAAAGCATTTGAAAAAATATACAGTCGGCATTTGAAATATCCAAAGTTATTACAAGTAGATCCAGGCAGAGAATTTATGGGTGCAGTATCGCAGTTGATGTCAAAACACAAAGTAAATATCAGACGAGGCAGAACAGAAATACACAGAGACCAAGCTTTAGTGGAAAGATTTAACAGAACATTAGCTGAGAGATTGTTTGGTTATCAGTATGCTAAGGAAATAGATTCTCAAAAACGTAATAGAGAATGGGTAAAGAGATTACCAGAAGTTGTTAAAGCCATAAATGCGGAGACAAAAAAGCCCTCTCCTGTTGAAACAAAAATATTAAAAGATGATCCTATCTGTATGAATGCAAGTGTGAGATATTTATATCAACCCGGGGAACAAGAAGGTGGAAGACGCAGAGCAACTGATCCAATGTGGAGTGTAGATATTCACAAGATTAAAAGTTATATGGTGACGCAAGGTATAAGAGTTTATTATTTGAAAGCACCAGCGCCACAGAGAGGATTTGTCAAAGAAGAATTACTTATTGTTCCTTCTAATACCCAAATTCATAAGTTTTTATAGAAACCATGTGCATCAGTTGTAATTCCATCTTCTCGGATGTATCTTTTTGAGTAGAATGGTGATAGTGTAACTTTGTTTACTGTTATGCCATATATTTGATGCTTTATTGATCGCAACATATTCATTTCATGGGTGTATTTTTTCTTGTTAAATAGTGCATCCTTGTAGTTTTCAAAATTTATATGTTTTTTAACTACATATTCTTTTACACCCTTTGCTTTTTTAATAATCTGCTCATCCGCTCTCAAAATCGAATATAGCTTGGGTCTTAATCCAACATACTCAGCTATAGCAACACCAGCACATTCATCTTTCATTTTACCTATTACTTTTTTGTTTGTATCATCGTGCATTGGGTGATTTTCAGGATAATCACTTAGGTCATATTCATCTTTCATTTCAGCCATGTCTTTGTATGCATCATCTGTTTTGATTTCTACAAGCAAGCTGTCAGTATCTGTGTATAATAAAGTACAGTTATCTCTATACCTTTTTTTCAAAGTATTATAATACCAATCATACATCATATACTTTGATAAATCCAATACTGCCATTCCAACATAAATTGGTTTGTTTAATGTTAATTTTGTTTTGTTTACATGTACTGCTGATAATTCATCTGAAAATTTTATACGCCTGTTAAAGTTGGGTTTGGCTATTATTTTTCTTATTTTTTCATTTTCGGAGCCGTCAGTTCTGACTAGTTTTATATCAGTCCGCTTGCGTAGATTTTCCATTGTTTTGCCAAACACAGAGTTGTTCATAAGTTTGTAAAAATCTGTTTCAAATTTTGATTTAGCTTTTTTCCTAAGTTCTGTGTTTAAATTTATGTATGATTCCATCCATGGTTTTTCATTAAATTCTAATACTCTGTGTACTTTCTTTAGTTTCATGCCTAAAGATAAATACAGTTGCAGGTTTTTGTAATGTATCACATATTTTTCTTTGTCCCTAAGATTGGGAACTAGTTGTTCTGTATTTATCATGCCATTATTTTCTAACAGATCTGTTTGGTATTCAGACAACCATTCTTTTTTCACTGCTAATCTTTCCGGTGCAAGCGGATAGTCATTATGAGATTCATGAAGTTCTTTAGGATATTCCAAATCAACTTCTAGAAAATATCCTTTTCCTTCTTTTCTTTCTTTTGGCTCTGGCAACGTTTCCACCCACTTAAAGCCAGAATATGGAAGTAGCTGACTCATTGCCCACCCATAAAGATTATTTGCATCATAATACATTAAAAAGTTGTTTTCCTCGCTAGGGTCATAATCAGCCACATGTGAATTGTTTGCTTTGGCATATCGTTTTGATACCATACTAATTCCACCACGCATACCTTTTTCTATAAATAAGTGCATGTTAATGTCTGTTAAAAGTTCTAATTCTATTTTTGAATGTTTAAGTAAAGCATCCCAGGATAATCCAGGTGCTGTATAATAATGCAAAGGATCAAGTTTATATGCATCCATACATGTTTTTCTAAAAGTTTGAAACACATCTGCTAATAAAAGTACATCCGTTTTCAAATATAAATCATGATAATCACCAAGAGTTTTACATTTGAATTCTTTCCATGCTTTTTGAGCAAATTTATAATCTTCGGGGCTTATACTTTCATCTTTAAGACTGCTGTAAAATTTTTCTATAGGCGGTAATTCTGTTTCATCAAATCTTTCCATGCTGTCCATATATTCATACGGATAAATACCTTTTCGTAAAAGTAAATCTGCTTGTTTGCCAAAATGATTTTTAGTAATTTTAAAATCAGATTTATCTGTTGCAGCAACTAAATCTTCCAAAGCTTTACTCATGAATTGGAAACTGTCTAAAAATCTAAACTGTCCAGCACTAAATGAAATATACTTTTCAGCGTTGTTCGGAATGCATGTAATATTACCTGTCATTTTATGTATTTTTTGCATTATGAGATGACTATCATATCCTTTGAGGTTGTGAAATACAACAGGAATGAATGTTTTATTTGGTTTTATTTTTAGTTTTAGGTTGCAGTTTTTATGTGCTGCACCTCTGTATTTTCCTGTAAAATGACAGTGGTCTCTTACTTTACAATTTTTACCACATTTCCTACCTATTTCATTTTTGCATATCCAGCAGTGTGTTGCTTTTTCATAATCTTCCTCATTTTGCTGTGTCATGATTAAAGGTTTGGGATGAGCAAATATGTTATTGATGTTGCTTTTCTCACATTCTAAGTGATTTAAAAACTTTTCAACAGTGTCTTCACCTCTATAAATAACAGGTTTTTCTGCTTTACCATCATATCTGACAACCTGGTATCCAAACCCACAAGCTTCGTTCACACTTGTGATTTCAGATTTCTTTCCAAATTTAGTTGATTGTGGTTTGACTATACTTTCAAAATCAGCATATATTGCATAGGGCACAGGCATCTGATTTTGATGATTTTTAAATTTTACAGTATTTTTACCTTCTTTTGGCATTTCTATTCTGCAAGAATTTTTGTTGATACCATCACAGTCTTCTTTGTGTTTGGTAAGTAGTCCTTGTCCAGAATAGCCGTGAAGGCAACGATCGCAAAAGTAAGTTTGACCATGGTGTTTGTTTTGGTCCCAGAGTAGTCTATTCAGATTTTTAATCCAGCAATAGTGATATTTTGTTGTTAATGTTTTTGATTCTTTGGAATAATCATCAGGGTTATAGTTGTCATCTATAATTCCTTCTTCATTATTTGGATCGTCTTCGTTCTCTGATTCAACTTCAGTGTCTTCAGATATTAAGATCAAATTAATTCGTTCAATATCTTTTGGTTGTTCTGATATTTTATATGGAAAAACAGATACCTTTTTATTTTTCCTGTTATGGTATATCCATAAACGTTGATAGCAAGATTATTTTGTTTTTCTACTTTGATTATTTGAGAAATAGGAGTGGGAAAATCAATACCATCCATATTCAACTTACCCATGTGTTTGTTATAACTAGATATCCTAGTTGGATTATTTTTATTAGGCCACAAAGCAGAAACCAATGCCACTTCCAAGCACTTATTATCTTCATTATTGACATTAATTATTGCTTTTTTATCAGATACTACTTTAGGCAAAGGAATATATGAAGAACCTTTTAATGGTTCATACTTTGCAAAATTTAAGTTAAACGTAACACAGTGATCAATCTCCAATCCAGATGCTGTGTTTGTAAATCTTTCAAGGCTCTCTTGTATATTTGCAGATGATTCATCGTAAAACTCATCTATTTTTTCAGAGGTTAAAATTGCATTTTGTTCACTATGTAATACTGCTCTGGTGTATTTTTTGGTATCACCATCATCTTTGAATAAATTTACAGTGAGACCTAATTGAAACTTTAATCCATTCTTTGTCAGCTCTTTGCTTATTTGTTTTGTAATAATAGATTTTTTATCACGAAATAGTTTTTGAGGGTCTTTGTATTTCCCGGCAGATATTTCGTATGCTTTAAAATAGCCACACATTGGTTTGTCAACCAGTTTTAATTCTTCTTTAGATGTTCTATCATTAAGCTCTTTCAGTTCATTTATAACATTGTCTCGTAATTTAGCATATTTCTGCTTTTGTTCATCTTGCAATTTATCATATTTCTGCTTTTCTCGTTTACGTTGTTTTTTAGCACGTCGTCTTTTGAGTAAATTTTCTAATGTTTGAGATTTAACCTCTTTTGGAGTTTCCTTTGGAACTTCTTTAAGAGCATCTACCATCTTTCTAAGCTGATCATTATTAATTACTCCTTCCCGGTGTAATTGTAAAATGTAGTGAACGTCTTCGGTACTCATTTTTGTAATATATATCATATTATTTTTTTTTCTTTAAAATAAAAAAATATTTATTATAACAAGAAAAAGAAAATGGAAAACACTGAGAAAATTAAAAACATTTGCCAATTTCTCAAAGTTGGAGATCACGAACCTTGTAAAAATAAACCAACAAAAGATTCAAACTACTGCAGTTTGCATAAATTCAGAATAAAGCAAAGTAAAGTTGTACCATGTCTAAAATGTGGAAAAGGTACAAGTGCAAAATATCAAATTTGTGTTGGTTGTGGTGCTCATATAGTTAGATTAAGACATAGATACTGGGAAGTAGTAAAGCCGTATATTGTTGAATGTAATAGGCTGAAACATATAGAAATTTGATTTTCTAGTAAAAAATCATATTTTATTATATTCATGTTTATTCGTTGATTTGGGTGTAATTTTGATAACAAATCAAAAATTTGTTTTGTATTAAAGAAACATTTTATAATTTTGATAACTTATAAAAAAAAATTAAACTTGCAATCTTCACTACCCCTATTTTTAAAAAGTTTTAATAAATCAAGTAAAATCACCATTTCATGATGATTTATTATATATGTGTTTATTTTGGGTTCGTTCTGCTGCAATTCGAGGTAAAAAAAAAAATTACAACAGAAACCCCAATTTACATATATATGATGATGATGATCACTGGTGATGAGTATTGATCTTCATTAATGACGATGACGATTAATGGTGATTGATAATGATGAATATTGCTCTTGGTTTAGGATGATGATGATTGGTGGTGATGATTATTGATGTCAGTTAATGATAATGATGACAAGGGCTGAATATATACATACATACGTATTTATGTTGGTAATTGTATTAAACAGTTAAGTTTCTGATACGACACGTGCTTTTGAGAAATTGACATATATTATTCTAACAAATAATTTAAGGAAATCTATTTCCACAATGACATATATTTCTTCGTATCGAAAAGTATATCTTTAACAACCTGTAACCGTAAATATACATCCGTAATAACTCAATAAAGGCTTTCATTTCACGCATACGGACTGACAAGCTTGTTAATTACTGGCCATTGTCTGAGCCTGTGTAAACTGAATTGTCTGTTTGGCAAAGTCACAGCTTTAAGTACCTCTCGCGTCCTCGTGAGTATTTAATTATGAAGTGCAAAGCTGTTGTGGCGTGTTTGCGGCTGGGATGCCCTACAAATATTCCAAACTTGGCTTGTTTGGTTCATTCACATTGCACATTCATACAGCATCTGATTGGTCTACAGTGAATTTGCGGAGTATATATACATACTTATCTTGTTTGACAACCATTCCATTCTCACCTATGCACTCGGCCGGGATAGACGTCTTTTGTCTACCGGTGTGAATTTATTTTTTACTTCTATATTTTAAATATCTGCGAGTAGGGTTTGGTGTTTGGGGTATAGGTTTACAGCAGTCTTATATACTATACGTTTGCTCTCTGATTATTATCAGGGAGCAAACAGCTTGGACTGCTTGAAGGGGTTCTTTACTGCATTACAGGGATGGTAAATCCATCCCGTCACACAGTATAACCCACTATTTCTTTAATTTACTATACCATATACCCTATACACTGGATTCTATTTGGGGATATTAGTTTTTATTTGACTTTTATCTTACTTTCGATAGAAGTTTAAGATTTGTTTACGCCAGTATTGGCTATAACTTCTAAATCTTAGTGAATACTATTCTAGATTCAACGTACCGATCTATTGTTATCATTTTGACACCTTTGTCCAAATCATAAAATTCTATTTTTAGAATCTATTCTTATCTAGAGGCGAGTGTACAGTTTCGGGAGTATTTCTACTACACAACTAGTTTCGTTTTCGACAAGATTTGTCTAATTAAAGATTCTTACTTCTAATATAAGAAGAGTTACTCATTAGTTTAGCTATATAACGCACATCTAATACTTTGTGTACTTTGTGTACAACATTTACATTGAAAATTCTTATAATTTTACTTAGAACATTGTTAGTGATAGAGGATTTTCGAAACTATTCACTACTTTATATAGAAACGTACTACATACTACATACGTTTCATTTTGTTTCCGGTTTGGGTTTTACGTTTCATGCTACAAATATAGATACATCGTATTAATATAGTTACTTCTGATAGAGTGTAGAGTTTGTAGTGTTAATAATTTAGAGACTGAACCTCGCTTTTGAATTTCGTTTTCAAATAAATAAATATATATATATTCAAAACGTTGATAAAACGTTTTTTCATACCATACACTTCCGGTTTCTCGATAAGTTAGTTAAATATAGGGCATCAGGTGATCAGGGTACGTTGACATTTAGTTTTGCCAGTTCATTTCATACGGTGTATAGGATACGCTACTCCTATACATACACTAGGATATAGAGTGCATAGGACCTTAATAGTTACAACAGTGTCATACTGATATGTTTTCCTTTTTTATTATCAATAGTGCAAATATGTTGTACATTGTACACATATAGTGTTAAATTTTAGTTAGTAGTTTGCCGATTAATTGTGACACGTTGTGACATCATATTTCTTAATCATATATATTCTTAAATTTAGTGATAATACAGTGTTAGAAATAGTTAAAATGTCTACCTTTAATAATTTATCTACAGAGCTTGGGAGCGCGGCCTCCGCCCACGACAACCACCACATTACCCATAACAATTGGCAGCATAGGTTTTACTTTAGGGCCAGAGGGGACATTAAGCTTACAAAAGCTATCCCCATAGTGAGATTATCATCAAAATTTCCCAATAAGATCAGCAGGGTCATCCCACTAAAATCTGGGGATCTTCTTATAGAAACCAAGTCGTCGGAAGCCAAGAGCTTGATCTTTAAATCAAGCCCCATCTACTTCGATGACTTGGAGATACTTATGATCACGCCTGCCACCATTACCAGAGAGGGAGTAATACATAATGTTCCGGTGGACACAAATCTATCGGAACTTAAACAGGAATTGGTGGACGAACACGATAACGTCCCCAATATACTCTCTCTCTCGGTCTTACTTAATAAGTTTGGCAGGCAGACCGGAGTTGTCAAGGTTGTTGTTGGCGGAGACTCGCTCCCGAGACTCCTTAAAATACACCGCACATTTACTGCCTTTGAGGTTGAGGAGTTTGTGTCCCCTCCGATCCGTTGCTTTAAATGCCAGGGATTTGGGCACAAATATGACAAATGTGCAGGCACTGTAGCCTGCGCCAAATGTGCCCAGTCCCACCATACTAGGGATTGTACCACCCGGGGTAATATGTGTATTAACTGTGGTGGGGAACACTCGACACGATTCAGGGGCTGCTCCATATATATCTCAGCCATTGAGATCACAAAGATAGCCAAGAGGAACAGAACCTCATGGACTATAGCCATTGAAATATATGGCAAATCAAAGGCCAATAAAAGCCAAGGGCGGACTATTATCCAGCCCCCAATTAAGGCCGCAGCCTCTGGTCGTGATGAGGGGTCCCCAAACCATAAAACACGGGATCGCCCAATAGAAGCAAAACCGGATGATCCTGAGATCATATCTACATGGTCTCAAAACTTACAGACCCCGAGTTGGGACATGGACACCCCCGCCCCTCCCTCCCCACATAAAGATATTTCTGCTTCCTTTTTATCACCACCCAAGGTTAAGCCTATACTTATAAGTGAGGGGGCCGTACTTGAAATACCCCCCACCCCACCAATCTCCAACGGAAACTTTGACCCTAAGTCGTCGGTTAAATCCCGACTTACATATGCTGACATAGTTGTCAAAACTATTGATATTAAGAGCCACATTTCCACTAGTAAACTTACCACTCCCCCCATAACAACATTACAAATTGGCTCTCTTAAAAATAACCAGGCCCCTGTGTTAAACGGGAATACGTCTACTGTGAATCAACGCCCCTCCCATAAAGTAGACATTACTAAGTCTTCATATCAAGACAATAAATTCTGTAGGAAACAAGGGGGGCAGATCCACAGATTAAATAAGCAAGTGCTCCCACCCTCTATTTTAATCCCACAGACCCCAGTGATACCCTTAAGTACTTCCCCCGTTACATCCCCTATTTAAATTATAGACGAAACAATAACCGAACTATCTATCTCCCTTAATAGCCAATCGCGGAATCAAGTTGAAATCCCACCAAGGTCTCAAAAACAAAAGTTCATTACTCCATCTAACATCCCGGAGCGAAAAATTAAACAATCTACACCAAACTCTTCTGATTATTCATTGGGCACTTCAAAAACTATTAACGACTGCAGCATGTTCAATGTAACCCAAAATACATCACTTTTAACTATAGATAACTCCTTTAGCTTCTCATCAACAACGGCAAAAACCTTAGAACAGATTTCAATACTAGATCTAGTGGGGATCGATGAAACTCCGACTATTAGTACCCCGATTAAAAACACACCTACATTTTATGATAACTCGTCTCAAACCACCCCAGTAAAAGTCCAAGTACTAAACAATTATATTCCTATAATTACCTACATTGAAATACTTACAAAATTAACGATTAGATTGATAAACGAAAAATCTAGACCTACTGGCCCGTTGTTAATCAATCACATACATAGGGAGATCCTTAAGGGCATAGTGGGTCCTAGGTGTATTGACCAACCTCCCTCCCACACCCATAATACATTGGACACCCCACCCCCTCCTGGCCCCATACTTCCTCCAGAAAATCTGCTATTGAATAAGCATAAGCCACACAATTTTACTAGCAAAAATAATAGCAAGATAAACATAAAGAAAACACCGAGGAAAACTCAAGGAACCCTTAAAGGAACTAAAACTCCACGTAAACCAACTTCTTCCTCGGTGGCAACTAAACGACAAAATTCAAATCTTAAAAAGTGTATAAATAATTTCTTTTCGAAGTGAATAAATCTGTGAATATTATATCTTTTAATGCCGGAGGCTTAACCCATATAAAGCACTCTGAGATCAAAGTATTCCTGGACCTTAATCCTGAAGTTGATATTCTTTGTATTCAGGAAACCAAATTTAATAAAAAGACATTCAAATCCATTCCCGGTTTTAAGCATGAATTTAAATTTTATGATAATAATAGAGCTAGTGATACCAATACGTGTGGAGGGTTAGCCGTCTCTTTCAAAAATTATATTAATTATGAAAAGATTGAAATTTGAGATCCGAAAGATACAGATGGTTTTACAGCCATTGAAGTACAATTATTTAAAATCTACTTTCAAGATTTTACTTTTATTCTGTCAAATTTATACGCACGTAATTGTGACTACCAATCTCTTAAAGCAATATACGATGTTATTCTACCTTAAAGGTAAAGAATATTCTTCTTTCAGGCGATTTTATCGCCCATCACTTTGCATGGGGCTCGGAAAAAATTAAAAAACAAGAAAAAGCAATAGTCAAATGGTTGGACGAGTTCGATCTAGTCCTCCTGAATGACGGCTCCCCCACACGTCTTGATACACACAATGGTAACCTTACTTGTATTGATCTCTCAGTTACTTCTAGATCTTTAGCACAAAAAACACACTGGACAGTATTACCGGATAACTGGGGTTCTGACCACTTTCCTATACATATGTCAATACAACTAAGTTCTTCTAAAATTAATCAAGAAAGTTACAATCAAAACAAGTTAAATTTCAATAAGGCAGACTGGGATCTTTTTAATATATTATGTAAAGATATTAATCTAGATAATATACAATCTGATAATATCAACAATTTTAATAACAAGTTAACCGATAGTCTTCTTAATATTATGCATGAAAGTATTCCAACATATAATAACAACCCCAAAAAGAAAAATGTCCCATGGTGGAATTCAGAATGCAAAGCAGCAGTTAAAAATAGAAAATATCTTCTGAATAAACTTAAAAAAGACGCCTCTGAAATAAATCTATTAAATTATAAAAAGGCGGAACAGGAAGCTAAAACAGTTGTAACCCAAGCCAAGAAAAATAACTGGGAAACATTCATTAATACTTGTTCCTTAAAACAAAACAATTCAAAAACATTTTGGGATAAAATTAATAAAATACGTGGCAACTATTTTTCCAGCATTCCCCTTCTTAAAACAAAATTCTAACAAAGACAAAGCTAACTTACTAGCTAAACACTTTGCCAAAGTTTCAAGCAAAGAAAATCTTTCAGAGGCAACGATCAATTATCAGACGGTCTTTGAAACCGAATTTAAAAATAAAATAAATAATAATAATATTGAAGATGACGATTCCACCTTAAATATACCATTTACTCTAATGGAATTAAAAGATGCAATTGCTAGCAGGAAAAATTCAGCCGTGGGACCCGATAAACTCTCATATCAACTATTCAAACATATGCCGGATTCTACTTTAAATATTTGATATATATGTAAATTGGGCCTCCTGTGGTATTTTTGAGTTGCCGAAAATACCACAGGAATTTTTAAAAATTTTTAAACACACCTATCTACAAATCAGCATGAAATGCTGGTTTTGCTGGTTATATTGTTTTACTTGATTTATTAAAACTTTTTTAAAATATGGGTAGTGAAGATTGCAAGTTTAAATTTTTTATAGTTATCAAAATTACAACATATTTTTTTATATGATTAAACATCAATACGTCTAAATTTTAAGCACTCAGCATTATAATCTTTAAATTTCCAATAACGTGTCATTATTCTGACTGAAACTCCACCACAATCAGCACAAATTTTATTTTTTGCTCTTGTGCCTTTTTTACATATTGAGCACGGCAATACATGACTTGTTTTTAATCTATACTTATGCAAACTGCAATAATTAGAATCTTTTGTAGTTTTATTTTTACACGGATCGTGTAATCCAATTTTAAGAAATTTGCAAACATTAATTTCCATTGTTTCTTTTTGATATATTTTTTTATATTAAATAAAAAAAAAAATATAAGTATATCAAAAAGAAATAATGAAGACTGAAGAGATTATAGAAAATTTAATACGCCTGTTTGATACAGGTGTAATAGATAAGCAAACACTATCTAACGGTATAAATGCATTGAAAGAAGTTCCAAAGGAAACTTCAAAAGAGGTTAAATCTCAAACATTAGAAAATTTACTCATGAGACGACGTGCTAAGAAACAACGTAAACGAGAAAAGCAGAAATATGATAAATTACAAGAAAATATTATAAATGAACTGAAAGAGTTTAATGATAGAAAATCTAAAGAAAGTATTTCAGAATTAAAACTGGTTGACAAGCCAATGTGTGGTTATTTCAAAGCATACGAAATATCTGCCAAAAAATATAAAGATCCTCGGAAACTACTCCATGATAAAAAATCTATCATTACGAAACAAATAATCAAAGAGCTGACAAAAATGAATGGAATAAAATTTCAGTTAGGTCTAACTGTAGAATTATTTAAAGATGATGGTGCTACAAAAAAATACACCACAGCAGTATTACATAGTGAACAAAATACAATTTTATCTTCTGAAAACATAGATGAGTTGTATGATAAATCATCTGATGACATACAAGAACATTTGGAAAGATTTACAAACACAGCATCAGGATTAGAAGTTGATTACTGTGTTACACTTTATTTAAATTTTGCAAAGTATGAGCCACTAAAAGGTTCTTCATATATTCCTTTACATAAAGTAGTATCTGATAAGAAAGCAATTATAAATGTTATCAATAAAGATGATAGATGCTTGGAAGTGTCATTGGTTTCTGCTTTGTGGCCTAATAAAAATAATCCAATCAAGATGTCTAGTTACAACAAACACATGGGTAAGTTAAACATGGATGGTATTGATTGTCCAACTCCGATTTCACAAATTTCAAAAGTAGAAAAACAAAACAATCTTGCCATTAATGCTTACGGATAAACAGTATCAGAAAAAATTAAAAAGGCATCTGTTTTTCCATATAAAATATCAGAGCAGCCGAAGGACATAAAAAGAATTAATTTGATGTTAATCTCTGAAGATACTGAAGTTGAACCAGAAAACGAAGATGATCCAAACAACGAAGAAGGGATCATAGATGATAATTACAACCCTGATGATAATCACGAAAAAGTTAAAAAAGAAACAAAATATCATTGGTGCTGGATTAAAGACCTAAACAAATTACTTTATGATCTAAACAAACATCATGGTAAAACTTACTTTTGTGATCGTTGCCTTCATGGCTACTCCGATGAAAAACTACTTGAAAAACACAAAATAGACTGTGAAGGTATTAACAAAAACTCTTGCCGAATCGAGATGCCAAAAAAAGGTACAATCACAAAATTTAAAAATCATCAAAAACAAATGCATGTGCCTTATGTAATATATGCTGACTTTGAAAGCATACTTAAACCCCAATTTTCTACATTTGGAAAAAAATCACAAATCATAAATGTACACGAAGCTTGTGGATTTGGGTATCAAGTTGTTAGATATGATGGTAAAGCAGAAAACCCTGTTATTTACAGAGGTGAAGATGCTGTTGAAAAATTTATAAATTATTTGGAATGTGAAAAGAGCAACATCAATAATATATTTGCTCATCCTAAACCATTAATAATGACACAGCAGAATGAAATAGATTATGAAAAAGCAACCCACCGCTGGATATGCAAAAAAATAACAAACAATGATAAAGTAAAAGATCATTGTCATTTTACAGGAGAATACAGAGGTGCAGCACAGAAAAACTGCAACCTAAAACTAAAACTAAAACCAAACAAAACAAACATTCCTGTTGCAATTCACAACCTTAAAGGATATGATAGTCATCTTATCATGCAAAAAATAACTAAATTAACAGGTAATATTACTTGCATCCCAAACAACGCTGAAAAGTATATTTCATTTAGTGCCGGACAGCTTAGATTTTTAGACACTTTACAATTTACGAATTCATCTTTAGAAAAATTGGTTAAAGCAACTAACAAATCTGATTTTAAAATTACCAAAAATCAGTTTGGAAAACAAACAGATCTGGTTTTACGAAAAGGTGTTTATCCATACGAATATATGGATAACATGGAAAAATTTAAAGAAACAACATTACCACCCATAGACATTTTTTACAGTAGTTTGTTAGATGAAAATGTAAGTTTAGAAGATTATGAATATGCTCAAAAAATATGGAAAGAGTTTAACTGTAAAAATATTGGTGATTATCATGACTTATATGTAAAAACTGATGTAACTTTGCTAGCGGATGTATTTCAAACTTTCAGAAATACATGTATGAGTACATACAAACTTGATCCTTTACATTACTATACCGCACCAGGATTATCTTGGGATGCACTACTTAAATACTCAGAAATAGAATTAGAACTTTTATCAGACATTGATATGCATTTGTTTTTAGAAAAGGGAATGCGAGGTGGAATCAGCATGGTGTCAAAAAGATATGCCAAAGCGAATAATCCACTTGTTGCTAATTACAAACCTGAAGATCAAAATAATTTCTTAATGTATTTTGATGCAAATAATTTATATGGTTGGGCAATGAGTCAAGCACTTCCGTATTCTGGATTTGTTTGGAAAAATAGAAACAAGCGTGGTTATTTCTCTAAACCTGGTACTGATAAAGGACAAATACTTGAAGTCGATTTAGAATATCCGAAAGAACTTCATGAATTGCATAATGGCTATCCACTTGCGCCAGAGAAGTTAGTAGTAAAAAAAGAATGGCTGTCTGGTTATCAAACAGATTTGCTGGAAAAAAATACTATGACAGAACAACTAGTTCCTAATCTTATGGACAAGAAAAAGTATGTAATACATTACAAAAACCTGCAACTGTACTTATCTTTAGGTATGAAACTAAAAAAAGTACATAGAGTATTAGAATTTAATGAAAAAACATGGATGAAATCATACATAAATCTAAACACAGAACTTAGAAAAAAAGCTAAATCAAACTTTGAAAAAGACTTTTACAAACTTATGAATAACTCTGTATTCGGAAAAACAATGGAAAATCTCCGCAAGCGGACTGATATAAAACTAGTCAGAACTGATGGTTCTGAAAATGAAAAAATAAGAAAAATAATAGCTAAACCAAACTTTAACCGCCGAATAAAATTTTCAGATGAGTTATCAGCAGTGCATACAAACAAAACAAAATTAACATTAAACAAACCAATTTATGTTGGGATGTCAGTATTGGATTTATCAAAGCATATGATGTATGATTGGTATTATAATACTTTGAAAAAAAGGTATGGAAATAACTGTACTTTATTATACACAGATACTGACAGCTTGCTTGTGGATATAAAAACGGAAGATGCATATAAAGATATGTCTGATATGAAAGATGAGTATGATCTAAGTGATTATCCTCAAAATAACCCAATGCATGATGATACAAACAAAAAAGTATTGGGTAAAATGAAAGACGAATGTTATGGTGTTGCTATAGCTGAGTATGTTGGATTAAGACCCAAACTATATTCTGTTTTGAGAGCGGATGAGCAGGTTATTGAAAAAGTAATAGATAAAATGAAAGATGAATGTCCTGGTGTTTCCATAGTTGAGTATATTGAATCAAGACCTGAACTATATTCTAAACCGGATGAGCTAAGATCCGGACTATCTTCTATTTTGAAAGCGGATGAGAAGATTATTAAAGCAATAGGTAAAATGAAAGATGAATGTGCTGGTGTTTCTACAGTTGAGGATATTGGATTAAGATCCAAACAAGATTCTATTTTAAAAGTGAATGAGCAGATTATTAAGAAAGCAAAGGGTGTAAAAGAATACGTAGTTAAAAAACCTATAAATTTTGAAAACTACACGGATGCACTATTTAACAAGAAAAGATATAACCGTGAAATGAATATGTTTCGATCAATAAAGCATGAGATATACAGCATAAAAGTAAACAAAGTAACACTGTCACCATTTTACTCAAACAGATATAAACGAGAAGATGGAATTACAACTGATGCACATGGCTTCTACAAAAACTTATGAATTTGGGTATCAGCAGGAACAATAAGTAATTCTTCTTTGACAAATCCTCTCTGCGGCGCTGGTGCTTTCAAATAATAAACTCTTATGCCTTGCGTCACCATATAACTTTTAATCTTGTGAATATCTACACTCCACATTGGATCAGTTGCTCTGCGTCTTCCACCCTCTTGTTCCCCGGGTTGATATAAATATCTTACACTTGCATTCATACAGATAGGATCACCTTTTAATATTTTTGTTTCAACAGGAGGGGGCTTTTTTGTCTCCGCATTTATGGCTTTAACAACTTCTGGTAATCTTTTTACCCATTCTCTATTACGTTTTTGTGAATCTATTTCCTTAGCATACTGATAGCCAAACAATCTCTCAGCTAATGTTCTGTTAAATCTTTCCACTAAAGCTTGGTCTCTATGTATTTCTGTTCTGCCTCGTCTGATATTTACTTTGTGTTTTACCATCAACTGTGATACTGCACCCATAAATTCTCTGCCTGGATCCACTTGTAATAACTTTGGATATTTTAAATGTCGACTGTATATATTTTCAAATGCTTTAGCAACTTCTTTACTATCCTTGGAAGTCAGTGGCTCTGTTTCTTTGTATCTACTTGCAATATCAACCACAGTCAACGCATATTTATATGTCTTGCGTCCACGACCAAAGCCAAAAGTATCATGCGGCAGAAATAACAAATCAGCTTGATGCACTCCATTCTTAGCGGAAACATCAAACCTGGGTCTAACTATTTTCTTTGGCGCAGGTAAATAAATCTGCCACACAGCTTGTTTCTTTAAAAATTCTAATGCCTTTTTTTCACTAACACCAGCCTCTTTTGCTAATTTTTTAACTGCTGTGTAACCTCTCCAAAATCCTTTTGGGCTGTAATAAATCTTTTCCATTTTTTTCTACTAAAGATTAAACTTTATATAACTATAAAGAAAAAAATGGATATCACAACTGCACAATTTGATGAACTGCTCGAAGAGCAAAATCAAAATAGAACAAAGAAATGTACAGACTTGGAAATAGATAAAATATACACTATTACAGATACGAAAATAGTAGAAACTGAATATGGTCCATCCATGGTATTGACATTATTAGACAACGGTGAAGTATGGGCGCCTGATCATCTCAAAAATAAATTAGAGAAGAGCGCCAAACCACCATATTATATGCGACCACTTGGATTGAAACCATGAAAGAACAACAAAAAAAATAGGTATCATGCATATGACTTAGTTTTTTCAAAGTAAACATATTTAGTCATTTCAAATCTGAAGTAAATTATAATTTTAAACTATTTATTTTTTTATGAAATCAATTTATACGCCACAAATCCAGTTGCAGCCATGCCCACCACAATAAACGTAATATCTCTATTCTGTTGATCCGGAGATGGTGTATAAAAATCACTCAACTTGGGCTCCGGTTCCAAAAGCAAATGTTTACCAGTTGTATAATAATACTGCTTCATAGCTTGGTCCACATCATCAAAAGTCTGCTCTGCATGATGCTCTTTTTGCAGTTGCTTGTTAATAAAATCTAATCTCTCTGTTCTTTTTTTATTCCACTCCGCTTGTGCTGCGTTCAATTGTTCCACTGCTTTGTCATGCCTTTGTCTTTCCTCATCTGAATGACTTCCCATTTTCGAAAAGAAATAATTTGAACCGCTAAACGCCAATGCATTTGTTAATGCGCCACCTATCATCATTGCTACTGCTCTTGCCATTTTTTTATATATTTTTTTTAAAATTATTTTATAATATCCGCAGGAATAATACCTTGCTTAATCAACATATCCTTTGTAGCCATTGCTAACACTATATCCACAGACAGCATCCCAACATTTTCTATATTAAAATCCACTTTAGGTGCTGGTCTTTTTAGTAGTTTTTTGCCAATCTCAGAATATCCAACAGTTAGAAGTGTTTCCACTCCTGCATGATACATCATATTTACAATTTGTTTTCCGTCAATACTTGCTGCCATTTTTTTTTATATGATTATTTTTTTAAAATAAATTATTAAAAATCAAACGTGTCATTTGGTGCAACATGAACAGGTTGCACAGCTACAGGTTGCGTAGCAGATTTCTTGTTATAAATATACAAACCCAACCCAGCAATGCCTAATAAAACCAGACACGGTGGAATATAATTTTTGTATACGTTTATTTTGATTTTTTCTGGTTCTTCTTCACCTATTGTTATTTTTGTTATTTGATTTGCAGCATTTTGATTTGCAGCATTTTGATTTGTAACATCTTGAAGCAAACGCTTTGCCTTTCTTGCCGCTGCTCCTTTTTTTCCAGCTTCTATTCTTTTTGGATTTTTTACTTTTTGTTGTTCAACAGGTTGTGTAACAACAGGTATAACTTCACTCTCTTGGTTCTCCATTTATATTATCTATAATTTTATTTTTATTAAAATCAATATGTCTAACAGTTGTCAGTATTGCTGTAAATGGTGCTAAGCACATTCCATACCTGTAATACAACTCACAACAAGCGCTTGTCAAAGCATGATTAATAAATGGGTCTTCCTCCAAATCTTCTATCAGCTTTGGTGGATTGGTTACATTAAAATATTTTGATACTCCCATTACATACAAGTTAATAAAAGAATTGCCTAAAGTCTTGGTGATACTTGCCCAAAGCCTTGCTTCATATCTGCAGTAAAGTTTGTTAATTTCATCCGGTGGCATGCCATCTATGTTTGTGAGTTGTATGTCCTTACCCAAATATTGACGACTACCACCGCCAGCCACTATGGCTGATAATCTTTCTTTCTTTGTTTCTTGTTGCTTTGATTCATCTGGTTCCGTCTGTTCCGATATATTTTGTAATAGTTCTTCCGCATTCATTTTTATATTATTAATCTTATTTTTTATCTTGAAATAAATATAAAATACAAAACAACTAACTGCGATATTCATGCAACTAGTAATTGTTAGTATTGTTAATAGCATTGTTATTAACATTGCTATTTTTTCTATTAACATTATTAATTTGCTGCAAGCATTGCTATTACCATTCCTACTTTGCTATGAGCAATGCTATTAGCAATACTATATTCATGGTCAGTATTGCTATAAACATTGCTGCTTTGCTGTTATTATTACTATTAGCAACAGTTGTAAAAAAAAAAGGTATTACGGATATTATAAAATAAATATATTTTATAATAATAAAAAATATTATATAAGAAAAAATGGATTTGAAAATAACAGACGGTGAGAATAGTGATTATAACAAAAATAAAATAGCACTGGATGTTATGACAAGAGATGACGTAAAATGTTGTATATGTGTTTCAGAAAGTGATTTTTTACAAACGTACGAAAAAGGTGCACAGAAAGTGCCTGTAATTTCTGTGACAAAGGACGGCGTAGAATATTTTATATGTGAGCCAAGAGGGTATGTTTTACAAGCCCCGGAAAACATTAGTAGTGCTGTTGTACCGATATTGGTTAATGCATTGAGTTTATGGTTTGTATGGGAAACTCTAGTTTGTATTTTTAAAAAATATTATTCAACCCAATAACCAGTTGGTTGGTCAGTTCTCAAAATTAACTTGGAATATTTAGTCTTAGCTAAAGCTTTTCTTATTCTGGTTCTCTCTTCCAGCGTTGGAATAACATCATTCTCTCTCAAACAATTTTCATAACTATCTCTGTCCTTAGTGTAAAATATACACAACCATTTTGCTTGCTCTCTCAAATCTTTCAATACAGAATTATATCTCTGTGAAATAACCCATACTGATTGTTTGGCGTGACGACCAGAGAATGCCAACTCTGACAACATATCTTTTTTCTTTGTTAATTCTTTTGTGGCTGAGCAATCGTTAATAATGTATAATGTGGGCTGGCCAGCATATTGTTTGAAAAAGAAACGCAACAGTTCTTGTAACATTTCTTTACCGTTGCTCACAGGATTGACAATTTTTTTTTTTTTATCTTTTGGGTTTTTCACATCTCCTATCCAGGATCTATTTTTATAAGCCTCGTTCCACTCTATGGTTGGACACAATATAATTATATGTTTAAAAACTCCAACATACTCTTGTTCAAGTATGTCAAGAACAAACTCTGTTTTACCACAGCCTGTCTGACCACAAATAATGGCACTGTGTGAATATTTAGGATATTTTTGTTGCAAACTAGTATCCTGCTTCTTTGAATCTTCCATCTTCGAAATTGATTTGCGCATCTTGTATTATATATATATAAATATTTAAAGTTTGATCTGCATCTGCTTTTTTATTTATTAATATCTTTATGCCTTCACTGCCGTTTTCTATTCTTCTTCCACTGCCGTGTAATAAATTGTCATTACATGTTCTAAGGTCAAGCCACAAAGTATATGATTTTGTCAGATAGGTCTCAAGAGAAACACTGGTAAAGTTTAAGTCTCTTGCTACTATTTCTGTCTCTTTGTTTCTTTTTGATGTCAAGGCAAAATATTTGTTAATTTCATCCCAATGTTGATATGCCTTCATGCCCTGACTATACAACTGATTTGGTACTCCCTCTATTGTCATTTCAACCTTTTCAATCTTTGGGTTGTAATAGGTTTCTGTGTCTGTTCTTTCTGGGTCTTCAAACAGCATTAAAATACCTTTCATGCTCCGTGCTGGTACATTAATGTTGATGTTCCAAAGGGTTTCAGATTTGTTTGCTATTATTTTTCTATGTCGCAAGATACGATCATACATAAATGACATCTTACCATTGATTTGCTGTCTTATTTGTCTGGCTAATTCAACATCACTAACTGTATCAAATTCCAAGCAGATATTTTTTATTACATAAGATGCATCAGCATCACTGCTTTTGATAACTTTGTTATAATCGTTAAACGTTAATTCATATTCTAACCTATCACCAAGCCCCGCTTGATAAAATGGCATATGACTTTCTAACATTTCAAAGTCCAGTGGAATACAAAATCTATTTCCATAAGCTGCTGCTATAGCTTCATCTTTGGTGTCTGCGGAAGCATCTCCCGCACCAACTCTATGTTTTAGCATGTTTGCTTTACCAATACCTTGGTAAGCTATGTTTAATCTTTCGGTAGGGCTTTTCCATAAATCTACATAACAATGATATATATCACTGTCATCTATTGACATGACTTCATTGCCACTTATTCTTATTGTCATTTTTTTCACAATTGTTCTACCCAGATTTTGAAATAGAGTAGCGTTGGCGTCTGTTCTGCTTTTAAGTTCTATTTCAAAGGCAAGACGAGCAGTACTTGGAACTATCACATCATTAGTACTTAGATTTGGAAATCTCACAAGCAGTTGCTGGTTATGGTCTATTGTTGATGGATTATTAGTTATTACTACACTTGTGCGGATGCCTTTGGCACCATGAGGTTCTCTTAGTTTTCTATGAGAGTTGAGTTTGTTTCCGTAAGCCGACATTGTTTTTATTTTTTAAATATATTTTTTAAAATTAAATAAAATAAACAATGGCTGAAGGAGGATTTGAAAATCCTACGTATGATCCAGATGATTATGATGAATATTATGATTTTGATGATGATGATGCACCGATGGTGCCTGATGAGCCTGTTCTAAGAAGTCTTCTTAATCAAAGCGACCATATTGCTGAACTTCGTGGGGAGTTGAAAGAATCCGAACTTGAAGCATACAAGAAAAATCTTGTAAAATCCTTTTATGATGAAATAGAAAAACGATATAAAATGGCACCGGACAAAATGGATTATGACCAGTTTAAAGTATCAGATGATGGTAAAACATTATACTGGATTGTTGGTGATAAAGAAATAAGAATAACTGCCAGGCAAGGCTCTTTTACATTTCTTGCTCTTGGTTCTTTGGCAAATGAATATAACAGGATTATTGGCTCTGGGGGAACAAGGGCGGTAAAACAGTTTTTAAATTTGCCGGAGTATGACAGTAAAACAAAAGTATCACAAAAATTTAGACAAAAGTTGCAAGAGTTGGAGAGCACAATAAACGATTTACCAGATAATGTGGATGCTATTCCATTACAAGATTTATCACGTGATATAGATAACATAAACGCATCACTGGATAACATAGAGACATCATTGTATGACTGGGATGTGATTGAGCGTCCTGATGTTTCAACACAAACAAATATAGACAGGCGTGAAATGGATGGAATAGTAAAAGCGATGACAACTGTCAAGGAAGAACTCACCAATAACGTGGCAAAACTTACACAACTTGATAAAGACATAACAAGAGAAAAACAAAAGTTAGAACAAGCTAAGACTGATAATGATGAATTCCAGATAAAAAGAATTAGTGATCGCATCAAAGACCTTGAAGATGAGAGAGGTGCAAGAATGGATATCATTAATGAAAACAGAGAAGCTTTTCGTAATCAAGTAAGCAGGATAAAAGAGACAATAAACAAAATGTTAAATGAGGATACAACTCTTGGTGAGAGGATTAAAACCTTGTTTAGGGACCAAGGTATTACTATTGTTAGTATTTTGACTGCGTTTGGTATGATTCTTGGGGTGATAATTAATTCTATTATTCCCACATCAAGTGCTGCTCCAACTCCAACTCCAAAACCTGATTCATCAAGTGTAAAAGACTGGATAAAAAAAAAACTATTTAATCTTGGTAAACTTCTTGCCAACCTAGCTGGTAAAGCTGCTGCAGCACTTCCAGGAGTTATTGGTGCAATAGTATCATGGCTTTTATCTGCAACAGGTAATGTTATTAATTGGCTTGGTAACAATCTATGGGCTTTGCTTGTGTTTGTTTCCGGGTTGTTGTATGTGGCAGCCAAAGAGTGGTTCAGTAATTCTCGTAAATAAGTAATGCAGCAAGACCTATTACTATAGTACCAACAATTATAGTTGTTTTGTTATCTTCGTGTTCAATCGCTATTTTTTGTATTTCTGGTGGGTTATGTTCCACAGTTTTATGTATTGATGATTTATCAAAGTCAGAATGTTCCGGTAAAAATTTCTTTGTTGTGGTGCCTTGAAAAGGTTGAATAATTTTTGGTGGCACTGGTTTTACATTTACATCATTATTCAATCCTAATGCTTGTGCATCGGTTGCTATTACAATTTCATTATTGTAGTCTTGTATTGTTCCGATTCTTAATTCCATGTCACTCGGAGACATATACAATCCACTTCCATAGACAAAATTTACTTTACTTCTTGCATATTTTAAGGTGTTTTCATATCTTGAAATTTGACTGGGCAAGTCGATGGGGCTATTTATTGCGTCCTCTACATTTGCTAAAAATTGTTTCTGTGCATCAAATGCTGTCCCAGTTCCAAGTATATCAGTTCTTGTTTGTGATTGTGAGCCAAGAATTGCCCAGCAGTATGTTCTTATGCTGTCATTGATTCTTTCTACTCCTGCCCTTGTAAATCCCACAGAACTATCTAGTATAAAAGTAGACCAACTATTGTCAGCCTCAGATCCTTGTGCAATGTAATCAATGTGATATGTTTTATCACTCTCATAAACTGTAAAACTCATCGTTTTGTTGTCGTATACAGTATTTACCAAAGGATGATAACCAATATTTGTCCAGTAATTATAAATTGTTCCTAGACCATTATTATAGCTTTGTTTCTGTCTCCAGTCTGAATTTAAGTCAATGTTAAACTCCTTGCATATTCTCTCGTATGCGTTTCGGTTATATGTGTTATTAAACGCATTCCAATTTGAGTCTTGCGGCATTGCTACACTCATCTCAAATAATATTCTTCTGACTTGGCAATAGACATGAAATCGAAATAACGAACCAACCAAAGTATCAGCTTTTAGATGGTTGTTGAAATCAATACCACATCCAGTTGTCGCACACCAAATAGCAAAGTTTAACTGATTCTGCCAAAATAACATCCAATCTGTTCCCCATCGTTGGACTATAGCATCTGATTTAACGTATGGGAGTTTGTATTTTTCAAAGACATTGGAAAATGATGCTTTAAAGCCTTTACCGTCTGATGTAATAACTATGTTTTGATTTATTATATCTATCACTTTCTTGCTAAAAGTATTTAAATATTGAGCATCCGGGTTATATTTGAATTCTTTAGAAATCATTTTTATTTGTGTTTTTATATATATATATTAAAAAAAAAATGTTTCATACAATTTCAAACATAGACAACTCTATTAATTTACAACAGTATATCGATAATAGAGATGGAACTAAGCGCGTTGGATTAAACAGTTTTACATACACTATCGGTTGGTATAATATTATTAATGAAACCATAAAGACAAGAAACCCAGATAAAATAGAACATTTACCAGGTGGACTTTATAACTTTCAAGACCTGGTAGAAGATTTTAAATTGCTAAATGGAAAGATTATTCTGGACAATATTGTCCAAAATGGTGCAGCCATTATACATACGCCAATAGAGACACGTATGTCAAGCGGTCTTTCAAAAATGCTGGGATTCAAGGACAGAAAATGGTTGACAGGTACTAATATGGGAGATTACCCAATTAATTTAGCTCCTTATAAACAGCTATATGTTCATCTGGAACAAGTTAATACAAGTAGTAATTATTTCAATGGTAAGCCAAGCACTATTATAGGTGTTGTACCTGTAGTAAATAAGCAGTTTGGAGATATAGTATATACAAGTTTTTATCCTGAATATCACTGTCTTATGAATGGTGCAATTACTGAATTGAAAATAGAAGTTAGAGATGAGTATGGCAACAAAATATATAATCACGGTTTGTCTATGAGTTGTGTTTTAGAAATTATTTAAAAAATATATTTTTATAAAAAAAAAAAACAATGAGTATATAAGATAAGATAAGATAAGATAAGATAAGAGACTTTATTTAAAGAGGGTGACATATTTAGTTTTAAACTAATCTTCCACATGGCCCTCTATATGGACCAACAAGACCTAAAAAAACAAAAGACTTAGAGGCTTTGATAAATGATGTTCAAAATTTATATAGGCGAATTGTGCCTTTTGTTGACCAGTTTAATCATTTAAAAAATAGAGTTGATAATCTTAAATATGGAATTATAACAATATTTGCAGAGGCTAAGGGTCCACTTGTGTCAAACAGAATACTCTCATTTGGTAATGGTGGAGTAGAAAAAAATGTGGGGCATGTAATGACACGCCGTGGACGGATTATGGGAATAGGTTTAGCATGTGAACGATTAGTTGGTGACGTAACTGTAATAGTTTCTGTCAATGGTGTTGAACAACCAAATTATGGTATAACGCTTCACATCATTCCACGCAATCATGATAACTTTGATAAACCTTTAGAGATTGGCGCTGGTTCTGTTGTTAACTTTGTATGCAAGGTTGCCAACGCTACAGCTGTAAATACGGTGGCATCATTATTAATTGAATTAATTTAATTTTTTAATTATTAATAAAAAATGAAGCAACCAACAGCACCAAGTATATATCCTGAGTTGCCAGTGGAAGACGGACAAAATTATAGATTACAAAAGATTTCAGAAATTGAAAAAAAGTTAATTACAGAAAGAGATATACGTCAGTCACTTTATAAAAAATATAAACGTGGTATTAATATTACAGATGGAATTGACACTACCATGATATCAGCAGGTGTTATTATGGCTGGGATTGGATTTGTTATTCCAGTTTTGTTACCTTTGGAAATAGCAGCAATAGTATGTGGAGCTACAGGTGTTTGTGTTAATTTTATCAGACGCAAGCTTAATGTAAAAGCTCAAAAACATCATGAAATAAAAACTTTGGCAGAGGCTAAGTTAAATAGTATAAAGCAGTTAATATCAAAAGCGTTGAGTGATGCACAAATATCTGATCAAGAGTTTAAGATGATTTTAGATGAGTTAGATAAATATTATAGTTTAAAAGAAGACACCAAACAAAAAAAGGCTAAAATAAGTGAAGCTCAAAAAAAAGAACTAGTAGAGCAGGGAAGAAAGGAAGCAATGGCAACATTACAAAAAAGTCTAAAAAGTGTGTAATAATTTGTTTTAGTAATGTGTATGAGTACGAGCCACCACCTTTGTATTCAAGGTCAGAAAATTGTTAATTTAAATGTAATTTTAATAACAAATCAACAAATTTGTTTTGTATTAAATAAACATTTTATAATTTTGATAACTTATAAAAAAATTTAAACTTGCAATCTTCACTACCCCTATTTTAAAAAAGTTTTAATAAATCAAGTTAAACAATATAACCAGCAAAATCAGCATTTCATGCTGATTTGTAGATAGGTGTGTTTAAAAAAATTAAAAAAATCCTGTGGTATTTTCGGCAACTCAAAAATACCACAGGAGGCCCAATTTACATATATATATTTGGCTTACTCTATATAATAAAATATGGTCTTCTAATAACTATCCTGAATCCTGGAGACTGGCCTGTGTTATTCCAATACATAAACCTAATAAAAAACACAACGACCCACAATCTTTTCGACCCATCAGTTTAACGTCCCATCCAAGTAAACTAATGGAATTTATGGTTAAAAACCGACTTGAATACTTTTTAGAATCTAAGGGTTTAATTAATAAATTTCAGTCAGGATTTAGAAAAGGGCGTAGCACTCAAGACCAGCTAGCCCGATTACAACATGACATCTTATTTGCTAAAAACAAGAGCCGATCTGTACTAGCCATATTTCTTGATCTCCAGGCGGCTTTCGATCTAGCCTGGCATACTGGAATATTATCCAAATTATTTGACCTCGGAATTCGAGGAAACTGTTTTTATTTTGTCAAGGCCTTTCTCCAGGATAGAAAAATTCAAATAAAGGTTGATGAAGATCTTTCTGAAGAAGAACTATTAGAACGTGGTACTCCACAATGATCTATTATTTATCCGCTCCTTTTTAACATTCTAATTAACGACCTACCTAATGTAGTTCAAGATTCCGGTTTGGTCGTTAGTCAATTTGCAGATGATAGTGGCGCATGGATTTCTGGGAAACGTATAGATACATTACAAGCTAAAGCACAAAAGGGACTAAACTTAATTTGGGATTGGGCTAAAAAATGGGGATTTAAAATCTCCACTAGTAAAACTACAGGGATTATATTTGGAAATACCGCCCATACTTCTACAGATCTTTTTCTGGGTAATACTAAAATTATATTTAACAACACAGTCACTTTTTTAGGCCTTATCTGGGATAGAAGGTTAAATTTTACAGCCCATATATATAACCTTTTAAACAAATGCGAAAAGGATTTAAATTTATTAAGAATGCTAAAAAGTACTGATTTCGGATTCGATAAAAAATCATTAACACTTTTATATAAAACTTTAATAAGATCCAAACTTGATTATGGATCCCATGTATATTCATGTGCCTCAAAATCACTACTTCATCGACTCGATATATTACAAAATAAATGTCTTAGAATTGCACTGGGAGCCCTAAATTCTACTCCACAGCATATTTTGGAACATGAGGCTGGCATTTTGCCATTACATATTCATAGAGAAGAACAGATGCTTCGTTTCTGGGCCAGGGTCCAGACAAAAAAGGAATCAAATCCAGTAAATAATATTTTTGTAAATACTCAATGTCTTAATAGATTTAGTAAAAATCCCAAGCCATTCGGCACAACCATTTATAATTTAATAGAGGAATATGACCTAGACCAATATCAAATTGCAGATTTTTCAGTAGGAGTGGTCCCTCCATGGACTCTAATTCAACCTAATGTAGACATTTCCCTTTCCTCTATAATAAACAAAAACGATGAAGCATCAGAAATTAAACTGAACTTCCTACAACATAAGGATAGTAAATATAATAACTTTTTACAAATTTATACAGATGGTTCCAAAGATCCTGTCTCAGGACGTGTAGCATCGGCCTTTGTTATACCAACAAAAGATATTACTAAAATTACTAGAATCTCTGACGGTCTCTCAATTTTTACCGCGGAGCTAGTCGCTATAGACAGAGCCCTTAAATGGATTATTAAATACAAGCCTCCATTCTCAGTTATTTTCTCAGACTCGCTTTCAAGTCTTATGGCTATTAAGACAGAATGAGTAGAACTCGCCCTGATCTTCTGACAAATATTCTATATAAATTAAATGATTGCCATATTTTAAAACTTTATGTAAACTTGGAGTGGTGCCCGGCTCATGTTGATATAGTCGGTAACGAAAAAGCCGACCAAGCCTGTAAATCAGGCTTGAACACCACTGCCGTTGACAAACCAATCCCTTTAGGACATACTGAAATTTACTCACAAATTCGGAAAATAATAAACAACAAAGTAGATCATTATTTAACTAATCAAATTAACAAGTTCCATACTTTCTCTAGACTTAAAACAAACTTCAAAATTCAGGAACCATTTTCTACCAATAGGCTTATCGATAAAGTAATTACAAGACTGAGAATGGGGTACAATCTATTACCGGCTAGTTTAGGCAGCCACATAATTAACGACCTTCATAAGGATTGTCCTAACTGCCTAGTCCATTTTACTACAGAACATTATTTACTAGATTGTAGTCAGTTTGAAATACAGAGAGATATCTTAAAATTAAAATTGCTAAACTTATCATTACCCTTTAATTTAACTAACATTTTAGATCCTATCAAAAAACATAGAGTTCAAGTATTTAGCGCTCTCAGTTCTTTCATCCTGGGCACACAATTTGAAAAGAAGATTTAGACTAAACTACAATGTTGGACGGCCCAGTGGATTAGCTTGTATGTTATGTCTGCTGGGCTCGAAAACACTGATGGTTTGATTTAAATTCGTTTATTCAGTATAATTTTACCAAATTGTAAACCCTTTCTATTAGAGTGCAGACAATCGTCGTATTTAACATTATATAAACGTCATATGATTACTTATTAGTCTACGTAAGTAACAGCATAATATATAAACTTTTTAAGAATAAAGAATACTCAATACTGACTGCCACCTGGTTAGACGGTCGCTGTACTGGCTCTCTGGGTGGTAGTCAACACAGAGACGTACGTTATTCTTCATATGAATATTATAAACTACTTAATTGATCCAGGACCAATCACATACTTTTATATATATAATGCGCCACGACTAAGTGAGTGTGGGGACTGCCCTACCTCATGGCGCCGTGGACATGTCTAGCTGACTTTTGATAGGACTCCATGACAGGATGAGTGTGGGGTCAACCCTATACTTTTGGTGTCATGGAGATGCTTATTAAATATTAAATATGTCCTAAAAATGTCCTAAATGTTTATCTTATAAACAATAATATTACTAAGTTACATATTCCCCCCCCCCCAACTCCATCCACCCCCACTCCTTTATGTCGTATAATTCCATGTAACACTACTTTGTATGACCCCACCAGCCCCGGTGTGTGATTTTAATATTTGGTTGTTTTATATCAACAGTTAAGTTAATAGAAATTCCTGGCTGTCCTATTTAGTTTTATACATGCTTATTACTTCACATTGATTTATATCAACAGCTGGGAAGATGCTATTTTTAGTTTGATCTGACGCACACATCGGGATAACGGGGTACATAATATTAACATGTAAAACCTATGTATACCTCTGCTTCATGCCCTCGCCAGTGTGGCCTCCCCGTGGCTTTGGCACACTCCATTTAACGTTTTTGCTCTCATTAGCGTAAAACTCATATTGAATTATTTTATATTGAGAGATTTGGAGTGATGTCTTACTAACAACACTGGACATTTTAACGATTTTTTTTTAACATTATATGCTTATAATCCCTTTGGAAGGGAGCATGAAGCAGACACAACATGGATTATGTATATATGTACATATTAAGTTAAATCATTTTTAAGAAATGGTGACGCGCTGGCGCTGGAAAATAAAATTATTATTTATAATCCTCGATTGAATTTTATATATAAAATAGACCAACATGAGCTTATTCCACCTGTGTCCCCATCACTCAGCCTCTGCCAAGCTAATCTTCTTGTGTCCCTGCAAACCATCTATTGCCATGTCTTGCGTCTGCTTGGATCCTGCCACCCGTGCGTGATTGATAAGCATTAGTAACATTATTTAAACTACTAAGATTATTATAAATAAACTACTATTGAAAACCTCGCCAAAAGGCCTAGTTGCCAACGGCGAGGAAAAATAAAACCTTATACTACCACTGACAACCATTCTACCGTGTTGGTCAGATAGATTATCATCGGAAGATAATCGCACCATCACCGAGTTTGAAGATTATCGATTAGAGCTATACACCATCAAGTTCTGTCAAAGCCAAATTATGGGGATGGAGAAATTTGACATGTACGCTAAGCTGTACGAGGCACAGCGTCGCTTCCAACGTGCCTGCGACCAGATCAACCTACTCAATGAGAAGATGGAGTACCTTAACTACCGCTACAAGATCGCACGTGACGAAGACCAGAAATCCTTCCGATACTCGCTACGCATGCGCATTCTCGTCGTGGAGCGGGCACTGAAGACATTCTGCCACTACGCCTGCATGAAGAAGAACGAGGTTATGGATCTCCGCTGTAAGCTCTATGGCGAAAATTCCGACGATGACACTTTCAGAGAACATGATAGCGACTAAGAGTGAACCACGTCCAAACGTGTTCTATTCTGGCAAGTCTACGGTCATCTGAGGAAAAATGATCGTCTGTCCGTGACTTTCGCTTAAGTCTTTTGGGTGTGCATACCCAACTAAACCGCCCTTAAATAAGAGGCCTAACACAACTACGTCGAAATGTGTACCTCAAAATTGTCAAATTGTGTTTGTTGTTCATTTTCCTG
This sequence comes from Cyrtodaria siliqua, assembly GCA_037043455.1. Taxonomy (NCBI): domain Eukaryota; kingdom Metazoa; phylum Mollusca; class Bivalvia; order Adapedonta; family Hiatellidae; genus Cyrtodaria; species Cyrtodaria siliqua. Next base: position 16,404 of record JAWPHD010007563.1, on the reverse strand, counting down.
TCCCATTTGTTCAAAAAAAAAAAGAGAAAGATCTAAAACTCTGACACTCGAGATGAGCCAAACACAGTTGTACGGACGCTTTTATTCCGGCGCAAAGAATGGCCGCTAATTAACGAGCGTGTCAGTCCGTATGCGTGTGGAATGAAAGCCTTTATTGAGTTGTTTCGGATGTCATATATACGGTTACAAGTTCTTATAGATATGTATGTTAAATATGAATACATATGAATTATAGGGAAAACAGATCTATATTCAAATTGCAAACATGTCAAATACAATAGATTCTGTATATGAATTTTGTAGTTTTTATATGAAGGAAGCGAGACGATGGGATAGTCTGCCTCTACCACAACCAAAATCGACCGTCATATATGGCCTACCACAAACAAATCGAGCGTCATATATGGCCTACCACAAACAAATCGAGCGTCATATATGGCCTACCACTAACAAATCGAGCGTCATATATGGCCTACCACAAACAAATAGAGCGTCATATATGGCCTACCACAAACAAATCGAGCGTCATATATGGCCTACCATAAACATATGTGGAGCTACAGGTGTTTGTGTTAATTTTATCAGACGCAAGCTTAATGTAAAAGCTCAAAAACATCATGAAATAAAAACTTTGGCAGAGGCTAAGTTAAATAGTATAAAGCAGTTAATATCAAAAGCGTTGAGTGATGCACAAATATCTGATCAAGAGTTTAAGATGATTTTAGATGAGTTAGATAAATATTATAGTTTAAAAGAAGACACCAAACAAAAAAAGGCTAAAATAAGTGAAGCTCAAAAAAAAGAACTAGTAGAGCAGGGAAGAAAGGAAGCAATGGCAACATTACAAAAAAGTCTAAAAAGTGTGTAATAATTTGTTTTAGTAATGTGTATGAGTACGAGCCACCACCTTTGTATTCAAGGTCAGAAAATTGTTAATTTAAATGTAATTTTAATAACAAATCAACAAATTTGTTTTGTATTAAATAAACATTTTATAATTTTGATAACTTATAAAAAAATTTAAACTTGCAATCTTCACTACCCCTATTTTAAAAAAGTTTTAATAAATCAAGTTAAACAATATAACCAGCAAAATCAGCATTTCATGCTGATTTGTAGATAGGTGTGTTTAAAAAAATTAAAAAATTCCTGTGGTATTTTCGGCAACTCAAAAATACCACAGGAGGCCCAATTTACATATATATATTTGGCTTACTCTATATAATAAAATATGGTCTTCTAATAACTATCCTGAATCCTGGAGACTGGCCTGTGTTATTCCAATACATAAACCTAATAAAAAACACAACGACCCACAATCTTTTCGACCCATCAGTTTAACGTCCCATCCAAGTAAACTAATGGAATTTATGGTTAAAAACCGACTTGAATACTTTTTAGAATCTAAGGGTTTAATTAATAAATTTCAGTCAGGATTTAGAAAAGGGCGTAGCACTCAAGACCAGCTAGCCCGATTACAACATGACATCTTATTTGCTAAAAACAAGAGCCGATCTGTACTAGCCATATTTCTTGATCTCCAGGCGGCTTTCGATCTAGCCTGGCATACTGGAATATTATCCAAATTATTTGACCTCGGAATTCGAGGAAACTGTTTTTATTTTGTCAAGGCCTTTCTCCAGGATAGAAAAAATCAAATAAAGGTTGATGAAGATCTTTCTGAAGAAGAACTATTAGAACGTGGTACTCCACAATGATCTATTATTTATCCGCTCCTTTTTAACATTCTAATTAACGACCTACCTAATGTAGTTCAAGATTCCGGTTTAGTCGTTAGTCAATTTGCAGATGATAGTGGCGCATGGATTTCTGGGAAACGTATAGATACATTACAAGCTAAAGCACAAAAGGGACTAAACTTAATTTGGGATTGGGCTAAAAAATGGGGATTTAAAATCTCCACTAGTAAAACTACAGGGATTATATTTGGAAATACCGCCCATACTTCTACAGATCTTTTTCTGGGTAATACTAAAGTTATATTTAACAACACAGTCACTTTTTTAGGCCTTATCTGGGATAGAAGGTTAAATTTTACAGCCCATATATATAACCTTTTAAACAAATGCGAAAAGGATTTAAATTTATTAAGAATGCTAAAAAGTACTGATTTCGGATCCGATAAAAAATCATTAACACTTTTATATAAAACTTCAATAAGATCCAAACTTGATTATGGATCCCATGTATATTCATGTGCCTCAAAATCACTACTTCATCGACTCGATATATTACAAAATAAATGTCTTAGAATTGCACTGGGAGCCCTAAATTCTACTCCACAGCATATTTTGGAACATGAGGCTGGCATTTTGCCATTACATATTCATAGAGAAGAACAGATGCTTCGTTTCTGGGCCAGGGTCTAGACAAAAAAGGAATCAAATCCAGTAAATAATATTTTTGTAAATACTCAATGTCTTAATAGATTTAGTAAAAATCCCAAGCCATTCGGCACAACCATTTATAATTTAATAGAGGAATATGACCTAGACCAATATCAAATTGCAGATTTTTCAGTAGGAGTGGTCCCTCCATGGACTCTAATTCAACCTAATGTAGACATTTCCCTTTCCTCTATAATAAACAAAAACGATGAAGCATCAGAAATTAAACTGAACTTCCTACAACATAAGGATAGTAAATATAATAACTTTTTACAAATTTATACAGATGGTTCCAAAGATCCTGTCTCAGGACGTGTAGCATCGGCCTTTGTTATACCAACAAAAGATATTACTAAAATTACTAGAATCTCTGACGGTCTCTCAATTTTTACCGCGGAGCTAGTCGCTTTAGACAGAGCCCTTAAATGGATTATTAAATACAAGCCTCCATTCTCAGTTATTTTCTCAGACTCGCTTTCAAGTCTTATGGCTATTAAGACAGAATGAGTAGAACTCGCCCTGATCTTCTGACAAATATTCTATATAAATTAAATGATTGCCATATTTTAAAACTTTATGTAAACTTGGAGTGGTGCCCGGCTCATGTTGATATAGTCGGTAACGAAAAAGCCGACCAAGCCTGTAAATCAGGCTTGAACACCACTGCCGTTGACAAACCAATCCCTTTAGGACATACTGAAATTTACTCACAAATTCGGAAAATAATAAACAACAAAGTAGATCATTATTTAACTAATCAAATTAACAAGTTCCATACTTTCTCTAGACTTAAAACAAACTTCAAAATTCAGGAACCATTTTCTACCAATAGGCTTATCGATAAAGTAATTACAAGACTGAGAATGGGGTACAATCTATTACCGGCTAGTTTAGGCAGCCACATAATTAACGACCTTCATAAGGATTGTCCTAACTGCCTAGTCCATTTTACTACAGAACATTATTTACTAGATTGTAGTCAGTTTGAAATACAGAGAGATATCTTAAAATTAAAATTGCTAAACTTATCATTACCCTTTAATTTAACTAACATTTTAGATCCTATCAAAAAACATAGAGTTCAAGTATTTAGCGCTCTCAGTTCTTTCATCCTGGGCACACAATTTGAAAAGAAGATTTAGACTAAACTACAATGTTGGACGGCCCAGTGGATTAGCTTGTATGTTATGTCTGCTGGGCTCGAAAACACTGATGGTTTGATTTAAATTCGTTTATTCAGTATATTTTACCAAATTGTAAACCCTTTCTATTAGAGTGCAGATAATCGTCGTATTTAACATTATATAAACGTCATATGATTACTTATTAGTCTACGTAAGTAACAGCATAATATATAAACTTTTTAAGAATAAAGAATACTCAATACTGACTGCCACCTGGTTAGACGGTCGCTGTACTGGCTCTCTGGGTGGTAGTCAACACAGAGACGTACGTTATTCTTCATATGAATATTATAAACTACTTAATTGATCCAGGACCAATCACATACTTTTATATATATAATGCGCCACGACTAAGTGAGTGTGGGGACTGCCCTACCTCATGGCGCCGTGGACATGTCTAGCTGACTTTTGATAGGACTCCATGACAGGATGAGTGTGGGGTCAACCCTATACTTTTGGTGTCATGGAGATGCTTATTAAATATTAAATATGTCCTAAAAATGTCCTAAATGTTTATCTTATAAACAATAATATTACTAAGTTACATATCCCCCCCCCCCCACTCCATCCACCCCCACTCCTTTATGTCGTATAATTCCATGTAACACTACTTTGTATGACCCCACCAGCCCCGGTGTGTGATTTTAATATTTGGTTGTTTTATATCAACAGTTAAGTTAATAGAAATTCCTGGCTGTCCTATTTAGTTTTATACATGCTTATTACTTCACATTGATTTTATATCAACAGCTGGGAAGATGCTATTTTTAGTTTGATCTGACGTACACATCGGGATAACGGGGTACATAATATTAACATGTAAAACCTATGTATACCTCTGCTTCATGCCCTCGCCAGTGTGGCCTCCCCGTGGCTTTGGCGGAGGGACACACTCCATTTAACGTTTTTGCTCTCATAAGCGTAAAACTCATATTGAATTATTTTATATTGAGAGATTTGGAGTGATGTCTTACTAACAACACTGGACATTTTAACGAATTTTTTTTTAACATTATATGCTTATAATCCCTTTGGAAGGGAGCATGAAGCAGACACAACATGGATTATGTATATATGTACATATTAAGTTAAATCATTTTTAAGAAATGGTGACGCGCTGGCGCTGGAAAATAAAATTATTATTTATAATCCTCGATTGAATTTTATATATAAAATAGACCAACATGAGCTTATTCCACCTGTGTCCCCATCACTCAGCCTCTGCCAAGCTAATCTTCTTGTGTCCCTGCAAACCATCTATTGCCATGTCTTGCGTCTGCTTGGATCCTGCCACCCGTGCGTGATTGATAAGCATTAGTAACATTATTTAAACTACTAAGATTATTATAAATAAACTACTATTGAAAACCTCGCCAAAAGGCCTAGTTGCCAACGGCGAGGAAAAATAAAACCTTATACTACTACTGACAACCATTCTACCGTGTTGGTCAGATAGATTATCATCGGAAGATAATCGCACCATCACCGAGTTTGAAGATTATCGATTAGAGCTATACACCATCAAGTTCTGTCAAAGCCAAATTATGGGGATGGAGAAATTTGACATGTACGCTAAGCTGTACGAGGCACAGCGTCGCTTCCAACGTGCCTGCGACCAGATCAACCTACTCAATGAGAAGATGGAGTACCTTAACTACCGCTACAAGATCGCACGTGACGAAGACCAGAAATCCTTCCGATACTCGCTACGCATGCGCATTCTCGTCGTGGAGCGGGCACTGAAGACATTCTGCCACTACGCCTGCATGAAGAAGAACGAGGTTATGGATCTCCGCTGTAAGCTCTATGGCGAAAATTCCGACGATGACACTTTCAGAGAACATGATAGCGACTAAGAGTGAACCACGTCCAAACGTGTTCTATTCTGGCAAGTCTACGGTCATCTGAGGAAAAATGATCGTCTGTCCGTGACTTTCGCTAAAGTCTTTTGGGTGTGCATACCCAACTAAACCGCCCTTAAATAAGAGGCCTAACACAACTACGTCGAAATGTGTACCTCAAAATTGTCAAATTGTGTTTGTTGTTCATTTTCCTGTCCCATTTGTTCAAAAAAAAAGAGAGAAAGATCTAAAACTCTGACACTCGAGATGAGCCAAACACAGTTGTACGGACGCTTTTATTCCGGCGCAAAGAATGGCCGCTAATTAACGAGCGTGTCAGTCCGTATGCGTGTGGAATGAAAGCCTTTATTGAGTTGTTTCGGATGTCATATTTACGGTTACAAGTTCTTATAGATATGTATGTTAAATATGAATACATATGAATTATAGGGAAAACAGATCTATATTCAAATTGCAAACATGTCAAATACAATAGATTCTATACATGAATTATGTAGTTTTTATATAAAGGAAGCGAGACGATGGGATAGTCTGCCTCTACCACAACCAAAATCGACCGTCATATATGGCCTATCACAAACAAATTGAGCGTCATATATGGCCTACCACAAACAAATCGAGCGTCATATATGGCCTACCACTAACAAATCGAGCGTCATATTTGGCCTACCACAAACAAATAGAGCGTCATATATGGCCTACCGCAAACAAATCGAGCGTCATATATGGCCTACCATAAACAAATCGAGCGTCATATATGGCCTACCACAAACAAATCGAGCGTCATATATGGCCTACCACAAACAAATAGAGCGTCATATATGGCCTACCATAAACAAATCGAGCGTCATATATGGCCTACCACAAACAAATCGAGCGTAATATATGGCCTACCACAAACAAATCGAGCGTCATATATGGCCTACCACAAACAAATCGAGCGTCATATATGGCCTACCACAAACAAATCGAGCGTCATATATGGCCTACCACGAACAAATCGACCGTCATATATAGCCTACCACGAACAAATCGACCGTCATATATGGCCTGACAGGTGTTAAACAATTTACTTAAACATCAGTCAAAGAAACAAATCAAGAAATAAAGAATCATCACCATCAGCAGTATCCACCAGCCATAACCACCAGTATCCTTATCCACCAGCCATAATCAGCATCATCAGTACCCTTATCAACCAGCCATAACCAGCACCATCATTATCCTTATCCACCAGCCATAACCAGCATTATCAGTATCCTTATCACCAGCCATAACCACCATCATCAGTACCCTTATCCACCAGCCATAACCACCATCATCAGTACCCTTATCCACCAGTCATAACCAGCATTATCAGTACCCTTATACACCAGCCATAACCACCATCATCAGTACCCTTATCCACCAGCCATAACCACCATCATCAGTACCCTTATCCACCAGCCATAACCAGCATTATCTGTAGCCTTATCCACCAGCCATAACCACCATCATCAGTATCCTTATCCACCAGCCATAACCACCATCATCAGTACCCTTATTCACCAGCCATAACCACCATCATCAGTACCCTTATCCACCAGCCATAACCAGCATTATTAGTAGCTTTATCCACCAGCCATAACCAGCATTATCAGTATCCTTATCCACCAGCCATAACCAGCATTATCAGTACTCTTATCCACCAGCCATAACCAGCATTATCAGTATCCTTATCCACCAGCCATAACCACCATCATCAGTACCCTTATCCACCAGCCATAACCAGCATTTTCAGTACCCTTATCCACCAGCCATAACCACCATCATCAGTACCCTTATCCACCAGCCATAACCACCATCATCAGTACCCTTATCCACCAGCCATAACCAGCATTATCAGTACCCTTATCCACCAGCCATAACCACCATCATCAGTACCCTTATCCACCAGCCATAACCAGCATTATCAGTACCCTTATCCACCAGCCATAACCACCATCATCAGTACCCTTATCCACCAGCCATAACCAGCATCATCAGTACCCTTATCCACCAGCCATAACCAGCATTATCAGTACCCTTATCCACCAGCCATAACCACCATCATCAGTACCCTTATGCACCAGCCATAACCACCACCATCAGTACCCTTATCCACCAGCCATAACCAGTATCATCAGTATCCTTATCCACCAGCCATAACCAGAACCATCAGTACCCTTATCCACCAGCCATAACCACCATCATCAGTATCCTTATCCACCAGCCATAACCAGCATTATCAGTACCCTTATCCACCAGCCATAACCAGCATTATCAGTACCCTTATCCACAAGCCATAACCAGCATTATCAGTACCCTTATCCACCAGCCATAATCAGCATCATCAGTACCCTTATCCACCAGCCATAACCAGCACCATCATTATCCTTATCCACCAGCCATAACCAGCATTATCAGTACCCTTATCCACCAGCCATAACCACCATCATCAGTATCCTTATCCACCAGCCATAACCAGCATTATCAGTACCCTTATCCACCAGCCATAACCAGCATTATCAGTATCCTTATCCACCAGCCATAACCAGCATTATCAGTACCCTTATCCACCAGCCATAACCACCATCATCAGTACCCTTATCCACCAGCCATAACCACCATCATCAGTATCCTTATCCACCAGCCATAACCAGTATCATCAGTACCCTTATCCACCAGCCATAACCAGCATTATCAGTATCCTTATCCACCAGCCATAACCAGCATTATCAGTACCCTTATCCACAAGCCATAACCAGCATTATCAGTACCCTTATACACCAGCCATAATCAGCATCATCAGTACCCTTATCCACCAGCCATAACCAGCACCATCATTATCCTTATCCACCAGCCATAACCAACATTATCAGTACCCTTATCCACCAGCCATAACCACCATCATCAGTATCCTTATCCACCAGCCATAACCAGCATTATCAGTACCCTTATCCACCAGCCATAACCAGCATTATCAGTATCCTTATCCACCAGCCATAACCAGCATTATCAGTACCCTTATCCACCAGCCATAACCACCATCATCAGTACCCTTATCCACCAGCCATAACCACCATCATCAGTATCCTTATCCACCAGCCATAACCAGTATCATCAGTACCCTTATCCACCAGCCATAACCAGCATTATCAGTATCCTTATCCACCAGCCATAACCAGTATTATCAGTACCCTTATCCACCAGCCATAACCAGCATTATCAGTACCCTTATCCACCAACCATAATCAGCATCATCAGTACCCTTATCCACCAGCCATAACCAGCATCATCAGTACCCTTATTCACCAGCCATAACCAGTATCATCAGTACCCTTATCCACCAGCCATAACCAGCATTAACAGTACCCTTATCCACCAGCCATAACCAGCATTATCAGTACCCTTATCCACCAGCCATAATCAGCATCATCAGTACCCTTATCCACCAGCCATAACCAGCACCATCATTATCCTTATCCACCAACCATAACCAGCATTATCAGTATCCTTATCACCAGCCATAACCACCATCATCAGTACCCTTATCCACCAGCCATAACCAGAATTATCAGTATCCTTATCCACCAGCCATAACCACCATCATCAGTATCCTTATCCACCAGCCATAACCAGCATCAGCAGTACCCTTATCCACCAGCCATAACCACCATCATCAGTATCCTTATCCACCAGCCATAACCACCATCATCAGTATCCTTATCCACCAGCCATAACCACCATCATCAGTACCCTTATCCACCAGCCATAACCAGCATCATCAGTATCCTTATCCACCAGCCATAACCAACATCATCAGTATCCTTATCCACCAGCCATAACCAACATCATCAGTACCCTTATCCACCAGCCATAACCACCATCATCAGTACCCTTATCCACCAGCCATAACCACCATCATCAGTATCCTTATCCACCAGCCATAACCAGCATTATCAGTATCCTTATCCACCATGCATAACCAGCATTATCAGTATCCTTATCCACCAGCCATAACAAGTATCATCAGTATCCTTATCCACCAGCCATAACCAACATCATCAGTACCCTTATCCACCAGCCATAACCACCATCGTCAGTATCCTTATCCACCAGCCATAACCAACATCATCAGTATCCTTATCCACCAGCCATAACCACCATCATCAGTATCCTTATCCACCAGCCATAACCACCATCATCAGTACCCTTATCCACCAGCCATAACCACCATCGTCAGTATCCTTATCCACCAGCCATAACCAGCATTATCAGTATCCTTATCCACCAGCCATAACCAGTATCATCAGTACCCTTATCCACCAGCCATAACCACCATCATCAGTACCCTTATCCACCAGCCATAACCAGCATTATCAGTATCCTTATCCACCAGCCATAACCAGTATCATCAGTACCCTTATCCACCGGCCATAACCACCATCATCAGTATCCTTATCCACCAGCCATAACAAGCATTATCAGTATCCTTATCCACCAGCCATAACCACCATCATCAGTATCCTTATCCACCAGCCATAACCACCATCATCAGTACCCTTATCCACCAGCCATAACCAGCACCATCAGTATCCTTTTCCACCAGCCATAACCACCATCATCAGTATCCTTATCCACCAGCCATAACCAGCACGATCAGTATCCTTATCCACCAGCCATAACCACCATCATCAGTATTCTTATCCACCAGCCATAACCAACATCATCAGTACCCTTATCCATCAGCCATAACCACCATCATCAGTAGCCTTATCCACCAGCCATAACCACCATCATCAGTATCCTTATCCACCAGCCATAAACCAGCCATAACCATCATCATCAGTACCCTTATCCACCAGCCATAACCACCATCATCAGTATCCTTATCCACTAGCCATAACCAGCATTATCAGTACCCTTATCCACCAGCCATAACCAACATCATCAGTACCCTTATCCACCAGCCATAACCAACATCATCAGTATCCTTATCCACCAGCCATAACCAACATCATCAGTACCCTTATCCACCAGCTATAACCACTATCATCAGTACCCTTATCCACCAGCCATAACCAGCACCATCAGTATCCTTATCCACCAGCCATAACCACCATCATCAGTATCCTTATCCACCAGCCATAACCAGCATTATCAGTATCCTTATCCACCAGCCATAACCACCATCATCAGTATCCTTATCCACCAGCCATAACCAACATCATCAGTATCCTTATCCACCAGCCATAACCAGTATCATCAGTACCCTTATCCACCAGCCATAACCACCATCATCAGTACCCTTATCCACCAGCCATAACCAGAATTATCAGTACCCTTATCCACCAGCCATAACCAGCATTATCAGTATCCTTATCCACCAGCCATAACCAGCATTATCAGTACCCTTATCCACCAGCCATAACCAGCATTATCAGTATCCTTATCCACCAGCCATAACCAGCACCATCAGTATCCTTATCCACCAGCCATAACCAGCATTATCAGTACCCTTATCCACCAGCCATAACCACCATCATAAGTACCCTTATCCACCAGCCATAACCAGCATTATCAGTACCCTTATCCACCAGCTATAACCAGCATCATCAGTATACTTATCCACCAGCCATAACCAGCATTATCAGTATCCTTATACACCAGCCATAACCAGCATTATCAGTACCCTTATCCACCAGCCATAACCAGCATTATCAGTATCCTTTGTCCACCAGCCATAACCAGCATCATCAGTATCCTTATCCACCAGCCATAACCAGCATCATCAGTACCCTTATCCACCAGCCATAACCACCATTATCAGTACCCTTATCCACCAGCCATAACCAGCATTATCAGTACCCTTATCCACCAGCCATAACCAACATCATCAGTACCCTTATCCACCAGCCATAACCAACATCATCAGTATCCTTATCCACCAGCCATAACCAACATCATCAGTACCCTTATCCACCAGCCATAACCACTATCATCAGTACCATTATCCACCAGCCATAACCAGCACCATCAGTATCCTTATCCACCAGCCATAACCACCATCATCAGTATCCTTATCCACCAGCGTTCTTACACATATATTTTCAGTTCTTACACATATATAATCCGTTCTTACGCATATATATTCCGTTCTTACGCATACATATTCCGTTCTTACGCATATATATTCAGTTCCTACGCATATATATTCAGTTCTTACACATTTATATTCAGTTCTTACACATATATATTCAGTTCTTACTCATATATATTCAGTTCTTACACATATATATTCAGTTCTTACACATATATATTCAGTTCTGACGCATATATATTCAGTTCTTACACATATATATTCAGTTCTTACGAATATATATTCCGTTCTTACGCATATGTATTCCGTTCTTACGCATATATTCAGTTCTTATGCATATATATTCAATTTTTACACATATATATTCAGTCCTTACACATATATATACAGTAATAACGCATATATATTCAGTTCTTACGCATATATATTCAGTTCTTACGCATATATGTTTAGTTCTTACGCATATATGTTCAGTTCTTGCACATATATATTCAGTTCTTACACATATATATTCAGTTCTTACACATATATATTCAGTTCTTACACATATATATTCAGTTCTTACGCAACAATGTTCAGTTCTTACACATATATATTCAGTTCTTACACATATATATTCAGTTCTTACAAATATATATTCAGTTCTTTCACATATATATTCAGTTCTAACACATATATATTCAGTTCTTACGCATATATATTCAGTTCTTACACATATATATTCAGTTCTTACACATATATATTCAGTTCTTACGCATATATGTTCAGTTCTTACACATATATATTCAGTTCTTACACATATATATTCAGTTCTTACACATATATATTCAGGTCTTACACATATATATTCAGTTCGTACGCATATATGTTCAGTTCTTACACATACATATTCAGTTCTTACACATATATATTCAGTTCTTACACATATATATTCAGATCTTACACATATATATTCAGTTCTTACGCATATATATTCAGTTCTTACGCATATATATTCAGTTCTTACGCATATAGATTCAGTTCTTACACATATATATTCAGTTCTTACACATATATATTCAGATATTACGCATATATATTCCGTTTTTACGCATATATATTTAGTTCTTACGCATATATATTCATTCTTACGCATATATATTCAGTTCTGACACATATAAATTCAGTTCTTACGCATATATATTCAGTTCTTACACATATATATTCAGTTATTAAACATATATATTCAGTTCTGACGCATATATATTCCGTCCTTACGCATATATATTCCGTTCGTACGCATATATATTCAGTTCTTACACATATATATTCAGTTCTTACACATATATATTCAGTTCTTACGCATATATATTCAGTTCTTACAAATATATATTTAGTTCTTTCACATATATATCTAGTTCTAGCACATATATATTCAGTTCTTACGCATATATATTCAGTTCTTATGCATATATGTTCAGTTCTTACGCATATATATTCAGTTCTTACACATATATATTCAGTTCTTACACATATATATTCAGTTCTTACGCATATATGTTCAGTTCTTACACATATATATTCAGTTCTTACACATATATATTCTGTTCTTACACATATATTCAGTTCTTACACATATATATTCAGTTCTTACGCATATATACTCAGTTTTTACGCATATATATTCAGTTCTTACACATATATATTTAGTTCTTACGCATATATATTCAGTTCTTACGCATATATGTTCAGTTCTTGCACATATATATTCAGTTCTTATTCATATATATTTAGTTCTTACACATATATATTCAGTTCTTACGCATATATATTCAGTTCTTACGCATATATGTTCAGTTCTTACACATATATATTCAGTTCTTACACATATATATTCCGTTCTTACGCATATATATTCCGTTCTTGCGCATATATATTCCGTTCTTACGCATATATATTCCGTTTTTACGCATATATATTTAGTTCTTACGCATATATATTCATTTCTTACGCATATATATTCAGTTCTTACACATATATATTCAGTTCTTACACATATATATTCAGTTCTTACACATATATATTCAGTTCTGACGCATATATATATTCAGTTATTACACATATATATTCAGTTCTTACACATATATATTCAGTTCTGACGCATATATATATTCAGTTATTACACATATATATTCAGTTCTTACACATATATATTCAGTTCTGACGCATATATATTCCTTTCTTACGCATATATATTCCGTTTTAACGCAAATATATTCAGTTCTTACGCATATATTCAGTTCTTACGCATATATATTCCGTTCTTACGCATATATATTCTGTTTTTACGCATATATTCAGTTCTTACGCATATATATTCAATTTTTACGCATATATATTCGGTTCTTACGCATATATATTCAGTTCTTACGCATATATATTCAGTTTGTACACATAGATATTCTGTTCTTACACATATATATTCAGTTCTTACGCATATATATTCAGTTCTTACAAATATATATTCAGTTCTTACACATATATATTCAGTTCTTACAAATATATATTCAGTTCTTTCACATATATATTCAGTTCTAACACATATATATATTCAGTTCTTACGCATATATATTCAGTTCTTACGCATATATATTCAGTTCTTACGCTTATATATTCAGTTCTTACACATATATATTCAGTTCTTACACATATATATTCAGTTCTTACACATATATATTCAGTTCTTACGCATATATGTTCAGTTCTTACACATATATATTCAGTTCTTACACTTATATATCCAGTTCTTACACATATATATTCAGTTCTTACACATATATATTCAGTTGTTACGCATATATACTCAGTTCTTACGCATATATATTCAGTTCTTACTCATATATGTTCAAGTCTTACACATATATATTCAGTTCTTACAGATATATATTCAGTTCTTACACATATATATTCCGTTCTTACACATATATATTCCGTTCTTACGCATATATATTCCGTTCTTGCGCATATATATTCCGTTCTTACGCATATATATTCCGTTTGTACGCATATATATTTAGTTCTTACGCATATGTATTCAGTTCTTACGCATATATATTCAGTTCCTACACATATATATTCAGTTCTTACGCATATATATTCAGTTCTTACACATATATATTCAGTTCTTAAACATATATATTCAGTTCTTACACATATATATTTTCAGTTCCGACGCATATATATATTCAGTTCGTACACATATATATTCAGTTCTTACACATATATATTCAGTTCTTACACATGTATATTCAGTTCTTACACATATATATTCAGTTCTTACGCATATATATTCAGTTCTTACACATATATATTCCGTTCTTACGCATATATATTCCGTTCTTACACATATATATTCAGTTCTTACACATATATACTCAGTTTTTATGCATATATATTCAGTTCTTACGCATATATATTCAGTTCTTACACATATATATTCAGTTCTTACACATGTATATTCAGTTCTTACACATATATATTCAGTTCTTACGCATATATATTCAGTTCTTACACATATATATTCCGTTCTTACGCATATATATTCCGTTCTTACGCATATATATTCAGTTCTTACACATATATATTCAGTTCTTACACATATATATTCAGTTCTTACACATATATATTCAGTTCTTACGCATATATACTCAGTTTTTATGCATATATATTCAGTTCTTACGCATATATATTCAGTTCTTACACATATATACTCAGTTATTACGCATATATATTCAGTTCTTACGCATATATATTTAGTTCTTACGCATATATATTCAGTTCTTACGCATATATGTTCAGTTATTCACATATATATTCATTTCTTACACATATATATTTAGTTCTAACGCATCTATATTCAGTTCTTACGCATATTTGTTCAGTTCTTGCACATATATATTCAGTTCTTACACATATATATTTAGTTCTTACACATATATATTCATTTCTTACGCATATATATTCAGTTCTTACGCATATATATTCAGTTCTTACGCATATATTCAGTTCTTAGGCATATATATTCAGTTCTTACGCATATATATTCAGTTATTACGCATATATATTCAGTTCTTACACATATATATTCAGTTCTTACACATATATATTCAATTCTTACACATATATATTCAGTTCTGACGCATATATGTTCAGTTCTTACGCATATATATTCAGTTCTTACACATATATATTCAGTTCTTACACATGTATATTCAGTTCTTACACATATATATTCAGTTCTTACGCATATATATTCAGTTCTTACACATATATATTCCGTTCTTACGCATATATATTCCGTTCTTACGCATATATATTCAGTTCTTACACATATATATTCAGTTCTTACACATATATATTCAGTTCTTACGCATATATACTCAGTTTTTATGCATATATATTCAGTTCTTACGCATATATATTCAGTTCTTACGCATATATATTCAGTTCTTACACATATATACTCAGTTATTACGCATATATATTCAGTTCTTACGCATATATATTTAGTTCTTACGCATATATATTCAGTTCTTACGCATATATGTTCAGTTATTCACATATATATTCATTTCTTACACATATATATTTAGTTCTTACTCATCTATATTCAGTTCTTACGCATATTTGTTCAGTTCTTGCACATATATATTCAGTTCTTACACATATATATTTAGTTCTTACACATATATATTCAGTTCTTACACATATATATTCCGTTCATAGGCATATATATTCCGTTCTTACGCATATATATTCCGTTCTTACGCATATATTCAGTTCTTACGCAT